>JAYKYS010000289.1:0-47122 GCA_036924285.1 Asterella californica | reverse complement strand
TGTACATAGCACGCGTGCTTGTCGCAGGTGCAAACAAGTATGCACGCCTTGGCAGCAGCTTCTCCAGTTAGCCAGACTGCAAAGACTGTTCTATCGCTGCCACAAACACCAGGAGCACATGTTTTTGAGCAGGCCAGGCAGCGTGGCATGCCCTCAAGGCATGCTGCAGCAGCACATGGCTCTGCCTACAACCAGTATGTCAGATGTGGTTTCCATGCTTGACAAGCTACATATGTTACAGCAGGAAGGCCTGTGCTTTGCTGCACGCACGTGATGAGTATGCTGCAGTGCCAATGCCAATGTTCCTGATAGTGCGCTACCTGGGACCTATTTTGTATTTCTGCCATGATCGATTACTGTGAAACTACTTGGTCATATACTCACCACATAGCATAGGCAGGACAGGTACAGCTGGGCTGGACGGAGCAGTCATTGTGCAAGACTTGTGGATATACTCACTGTTTCCAGTCACACCTCTCTATCAGCTGCTGCCTGACCTGTATCAACAAAGATATGGCTTGTACGCGTATTTAATTGTACATGCAGCAACCCATGGGTTCGATGCAGGTGTTGCCCAATGCACCTGTGCATCTTGCACTTGACAATGTCCACCATATGCAAAGTTCAAGCATGATAGTGAGCAATAGCTGTGACGCTAGATGTCGTGTGCTGCAAGGGTGCAAACACAGACTGGTAGAACTTTTTGTTGCGTGGGGTTGGTATTTACAAGGGAGAATGGGTCGCGTGTATGTTGACTTGAACTGTGTAACTGTCTGAATGTGCAACTGTCTGCTGATCACAAGATTATCTGCTATACGAATCAGCAAGGGACATAATAGTGTAAAGTGTAGCAATGTATCAGACTAAAGTACTATGTACAAGACTCAAGTATAGGTGAGTCAGCTGAATGTAAAACAAGGTCTAATTAGGCTGACGAAGAGTAAGGAACTGCATTTGAGATGGCAGATCACATGCAAGGACTATAGCCTAATTTGAACTCTGTAATTACTGATCAGGAGACGAATAACATGTACAGCTAACCTGCAGAGCTAATTGCTGCAGTGCTTATAGCATATGCTGGCGTGTTGTTCGATACTATTGCAGAGCTAATTGATGCTTATGTACATACTCTGCTTCACACTCAAGCTTCGTCACATAGCATCGAAGATGAAACTGTTGCAGAATTGCACAATGAGACGAGTAATTTCTTGACAACAAGTCGGTAGGGCTCATTCTGGTCGTTTGATCCAAGGCAGTGAGCTGTACGTTCATATACACAACGTTACCCTCATAGCTTAGCATTTGACGCCAGGTTGACTAAGCATCCCAACAGTCCAATACAGCATAGTTCAATACAAGACAGCACAATCATGACGCATATATATCCTTTGGTCTAGTCATTGCCTGGCTAATTGAGGGACGTACATCAGCAGCTGTCTAAACTGTGTGCTCTCCTGCAGAAATGCTGCATCTTGTACTTCCTATTCCTCTGCATGTTTCACTCAAATGCGCAGCTGTTGCCCCTGGGCCACATACAGAACTCTGCACCAGTGCATCAACATACACATTGCACATCATAATATGCTAGTATTCTGCAACAGCTTCATTGCGCAGGGGTTGGAACATGACAGAGTGTGGCCAGCTAGCACAATATATTGTTATGCTGGTATGCTGCACAAGACATACATGTAACAGACAACCTATCTGTTGACGTTCAACAACACAGCACCATCGTCTCAAGACCACGACAGGTACATTCAAAGCATAGTCAAAGCGCCAGTGACTGTGGCATACACACAGTCAAAGCCTTTGCTGAGTGACATAGCAATCGGCAATGAAAGCCTTAATACACTGACATCCTAGCAAACCCAATAGTATATCGGCCCCAAAAGTTGAGCACATGCTGTCATGGACAGCTTGTACAAAACAAGCCTATACGGTTAAACCACAGCCCTCAGAACCATCTGAACCTTCAATCCTGTCTTGCTCAACCAACTGTGACCATGCTATACTTGCATTGACGGCCTCATCAAAAACAGGCTGAAAAGGGATGAGATACAGTACACAAAATGAGTGGACCCACAGGTGAAATCATAGTGAACGACAAGCTTGCACTTCACAACACAGTGCTTCACCAGTCCACATAGCAGCAAGACATGCACACACAGCCATCATCTGAAGCCTCTTCTTTAGAGCCTCAGCTGCGTACTTCTGCAAGACGATGGAGCGCCAAACCTTCTTGCTCCAAGTCAGAGTGCAGCTGTCAGTGCTGAGGGGCTCTTTCAGAATGTCAAGTCATGCTATTCATGTGGAGGTCTAGTGGCTGACAGCTGGCTAGCTCCGCTTTGACCATGCTTTGCTTCTGTACACTGACCTAGACAACCACCATCAATCATGTAAGGAAAACAGCAGATAGGTAGGTACACTGCAAATAGGTAGCTTCTTTGCAAAGGTGTGAAGGAGCCCACCAATGATGAGCACCATGGTGAGGTGACAATACAGTGGCATGTATTGGAACATTGCAATGAGTTGTAGAGAAGTCACAGCGATGGCTCTGTCACTTTGAAATCAATAAACTTCCAGCAAAAACAATGCCTACAGGTCATGGTTTGTGTAGCACAGCATTTCATTGCACACATTTTTGGACTGCAAGTTTTGCAGGCAATGACACAAGCAGGCCACATGTCAAGGAGCATGCCATTTGGAATCTCAAGCACACCAAAGACTGACATGTGTGACAACACATGCATACCTGGTATTCAGGCTTCTGCAAGGCATCAGTCGCGTCATTGCACACTTTGCTCAGACGTCAGCCTGCAAACCAGGCATAACCCAGCTTAGAGCATATGAGGCAAAGTCATGCATACCTGTGAGAGCGGAGCAGTTAGAGGCCAGTCACCAGAGTGCAGGTTGCCTGTGACTTACAGAGCAGGCTCTTTACCAAAGATGTACTGCCTGAGTGACAGGCTCAGGATGTAGCAGCTAAGGAAGAATGCTGCTGATGACATGGTGCAAAGTGTAGACTCACACAAATGCACAGAGAGCAGGCTGGCAAGTCGTCCAAAATGTGAGTGAAAGCAGGCTGAATGCGAGTGACTTTCAGATCAAGCAGCAAGTGGTCAAAATAGCTGTACCTGTCGTTTATCAGGCCGCGAGCGCCTTTCCGTACGATTATCTACTCTCTGCCTCCAGCTGCCACGTTCAGCAGTCCTCCACCAGACCTCCTTGCAGGACCTAGCTGTTAGCTCAGACAGTGCCATATCATTCTTGTTGACATCGAACTCAGTTGCAATTGAAGGAAACAAAGACTCCAAAGAGTTGCAGACACAAGTCTGTTTGCCAGCACAGACTGCGCATCCCCAACCGTGTCTTACGCGACTGTTTGGTACAGCTCTCCAGTGGTGTGGTTGCCCTCTTGGACAGCACGAGCAGATCCGGTGCACCAGCTTGCCGCTGCCAAGAGTGATCTTACTGGGAAGATGCACTGTGCTTCATTGCGCTCAAAGTCCCATTGAACAAGCTCGGGAGGCTGAGCTTCAGCGAATGTGGGCTGAGACTGATAGACGCTTGCTGTTTGACTGCATTTGGGACAACCAGCCCTATTGTGGGTGCGATTGCAAATCTGTGCTTGCCATTCCCAGTTACAAACTGGGCATTTCCACTCAGCCCTGAACTTGCTGCCAGCCACAAGCTGCTGTGGTGACCTTTCATTCTTGCTGTCATTCCAGTACTTAGCCACGTCAGGTGCCACAGTAGCCAGAGAGTTGTGCAAGCAAACTCGCTTATTGCTGCAGTATGGACACTTGGTTCCTCTTGTGCAATTGCTACAGTTGAGGTCCAGACATGTGGCTGTCCCGCTGGGCACGCATTGCATTGCCAGACGGCTTTCACTGTACTATCTGGCTTGACCTCAATGCCTCCCAGGTGCATGTTCCTTTCAGCATGCCACTGCTGCTGCAGCTCTGGCCTCAACTTGCTGATGTCGGATAGTGCTGAATGTCTAACATGCAATTGATCTTGCTTGTCTGCTGATGCTTGGCAGCACAGGTTTCCTGAAAAAGAATATGCATATACTTGAGAGTGAGGTGCTTGAATTCAGCTTAGACAAGTGTTCAAAAACTGTAGTCACCCCCCTCTATGCAACTGAAGCAGTCTGCCAGGGCACGGCATACATCTGAAATACAACTCAGACACTGAGGACCTCAAGGTGGAAGATGGGAAGCCAGCGCCATACCTGCTACTCGACTGGTAGGTGTTTCCAGCTGCAGCACTCTGGCATTCAGCTTGCAGCGGTCGGGACTGACAGTCTTATGCAATAGAAGCTGCTTTTGAGGCCTACATAAGATAATCTGTCGGTTGTGCAACATGTCTGAGGTGTGTGTGCGGGTGTGCGTGGGTATGCAGCAAACTTACCTACTGTAGAAATGACTAACAGAACTGCAAGCAGTATGCCATTTCGTGTACTCCATTTATCGAACACTTCAAGTGCACCAAGACGAAGTTATACTTTGGTTGTAGTTCACGTTGGCAAACATCTGACGCAGCGTCGTTCAAGTGATCCCATGTCGCCGCAGTGATGCAACTTAAGCTAATCCGCAAGAGTGCTGATTTGTGGCGGAGCCGGCTGATGTCTGTCGCGGTCGGTGAGTACAAGCAGTGAAGCCTTCGTGCGGGTGACCTAGCTGAGCATTCGTGCCGCAAAGAAGACGAAACGACGAGCATATACCCAGAAACCGTGCCACGTAAGACATGGGAGCTGCACTGATGCACAATAGGCCCTACATGAGATGCACATCTCGTCCTGGCATTGACACCAGCAACAGTCGCACACAGCAGAGCCTTAGCACAAGACATCTCAAGCAGCAGGAAAAGGCAAACGCTTCTGCAAGCACAGAATATTGTATAGCACAAAGTCACAAACAGAAGCTCACAATGCTGTACCGGTGCCAGTCTTTGGAGCACAACAGTCTGGTTGCCAAAACCTTGATTGACAAAGGTCGGGGCTAAAAGTGACAGTCAACAACCCACACTCTAGGCTTCCCAACTGTACTTGGAAACACTTGGCGCCCTTCAGAAGCATGACAGCAGACTGTGCATGTGCTGTTTGTCATCGTATCTGATGCTCTTGCACAGAGTACAGGAGCTGCGCCACTCAGCAGGCTTCAAACTCAACAGTTCAGCTTTGACAGACCCCATGAATGCAGCTGTCAGGCATCACATTGCAACATGTATACCTGCCAGAACGTGGCAACTCATTAGCCTCTTAAACTGTGCCCTGCAAGGACATGCTTTTGCAGCATGTTACCAGCCAGTCTGAGGGCTGGCATGAGAATCAGACACACAGAACGACTGGGAGCTCTGTGCTTACAACAGTGAAGCTGTTACAGCCACGCAAAGTGTTCACCAGGGAGGTAAGCATAACCAGATTGGGGTAGCTGGCTGTTCCCCATCTGGCCTCTCACAAGTATCAATATACCACGAGGCTGCAACTTCACGTGCATAAGGCCAAGAGATCTAGTACCTGAGCCTTGGCACCCAACTTCTGTCCCCAACACCTGCACCAGGCAACAGGTCATGCAATCAGCAGGTCCACCATTGGTCCTGAATGCAGCCGAACCGCTGAGTCGCTGCTGCTCAAAGTGTTGTCCACTTTCTGGAAATGCAGCCCCCTGCAGGCAATGACCTTTGCAGCTCAAAGTACTAAGGTAGCTTTACCAATTGCGCCGCTCGAGCACGCCACAGATTTGAACTGCTGCACAAATGCGTTCGTAACTGGTGTGAAAGCTTTTGCAATGCCTCAAAATCATGTGTCGCACACCTTGCTCAGACTCCAGCCTGTAAACCACTGCAGACCTTGACTTTGACACAAGTCTGCTTGGCGCCTACAACAGGGGTGGAGAGGACATGCACTGGGGAGAATGGAGCAATTGAGGTCGGCTCATCAGTGTGCAGGCTACACTGTCACTTTCAATGCAGACCCTTACACAGGCAATGTTGCCTAGGAGTAGCAGGCTCAGGGTGACGGCAGTTGAGGAAGAGGACAGGCAACATGTCAAATACCCACATACACTCACTTCAACCAGGCTGCCTTGTTATTCACCAGTAACAGGAAGCAAAGCTGTTTACTGAACTTGGCACATAACTTGGCAACTGGCGTCCAAGATAACTACACCTATCAATGGCCAGGCCAAAGGCGCTTGTCAGTACGTTCACTTGGACTCTGCCTCCAGCTGCCACGTTCCGGCAAAAACCAACCATGTAGGCTAATGTGAGTGATTCTTCCAGACAGTCATTGCCTGGCTGATTCAGCGATACACATCAAGAGTCGCCTTAATTGCATGCTCAGCTGCGATGAAATGCATCTTGTGCTTGCTGCGTCTCTGCAACGTCAACCTCTTGAGTCATCTGCAGACACCCTGAATGTGCAACTGTTACCCCCAGGCAGCTTGTAGCACTGTACATCTCTGCACCAACAAAGCAACTTACACATTGCACATTGCCCATGCATGTAGGGTACAGCTTCATTGTGGAGGGCTTGGCACATGAGAAGCTGGGGCCCGCATGCATAGATACGCGTAGGCAGTTCTGCACAAAATCCCATGCTGGCCACGGCATTTCGTCATTGTCTTGTCATGGCTGGTGATGAGCAACTGTCAGGCTTTTTGCCGGACATGAGACCAATATCTGATTGGTCCGGTTATTTTACTGATTCAGTAAGATAACCTAGTCACGTGGAGGCTGCAAGGCAGGATTTTTGCATGCATTTTCTGCTTGGTGGCATGCATGCCTATGAGTTCTGTTCAGTGCGTAAATTACTTGAAAAACTACCAGCCCTTCCATTCGAAAACGTCATCCTACGTTTGCTTGACGTGTCATCCTACGGTTACTTGCTAATCTAACACCTGCATACCTGATAGCAGACAGCCTATCTGCCCACACTGAAAAACACAGCATTGTTGCCTTAAGACCATAACAGGCATGTTCAAAGCATAACTACAGCGCCAAATATTGGCGCACACGGTAAAAGCTTATGCTGAGAAACACAGCACCCTGCTATGGAAAACTTGCCTCAATACATTGACATCCTAGCAAACCCAGAAATACACGTCATGACCAAAACCACCGGACACGCAAAAGTAGACCACATGCTGTCACTGACAGCCTGTATACATCAGCCCATACACTGAAACAGAGCCCTACACCGTCAGAAATTTGACCCTTTCTTGCTCAACACACTGTGTGACCATGCTATACTTGCATTAACGGCGTCATCAAAAACAGGCTGAAAAGGGATGAGACACAGAAACGAGTGGAGTCACTAGGGAAATCACAACGAACCACAAGCTTGCACACTACAGCTGTGCACAGTGCATCACCAGGACCACATAGTCCACATAGCAGCAAGCCAACAACACACAGCAATCATCTAAGCCTCTTCTTCAGAGCCTCGACCTCAGCTGCATACTTCTGCATGACAACGGGGGCGCCGAACCTTCATGCTCCGAGTCAGAGTGCCACTCTCGGCGCTGAAGGGCTCTTTCAAGATCTCAAATGAGGCTATGCGTTCATGTGGGGGTTGGGTGGCTGACACCTTGGCTAGCTCCGCTTTGACCATGCTTTGCTTCTCTGCATCTGATAGTTGACCTGCACGAGCACCATCCTCAAAGTAACGAAGCAGAAGACAGATAGATGACTTGCTCACAGCAGAGTGACCCCACCAAGGATCAGCACCAGAGCAAGGTGACAATACAGGTGGCATTATGCCCTGCTCTGTTGCACAGACCTGCAGAGCATTGAGACTCTCTAGCTGCTTGTGGCACCTTGAAAACAAGTGGCTATTTATAGAGAAATAGCCTACAGGTAGTCCAGTGCACACCATTGCAACTCAAGCCCTTCAATATAGGCATGTAGCATGCCATGTCATGAAAGTTTGGCATGACAAACCTCTGCATATGGACACACCATTTTGAAAGCTATCAACACAGCACAGCACAGCACAGAGCGCCACATCATTTTACACCACGGCATGAGTAGGTGAAGAGTACAACAACAAATCCACATCCAGAGCAGAAGCAACATGATGTCTGGCAGTAACTCATCACACCTTTCTCCTTCTCCATGTCCTCTAGGGCTTCTGGATCCAGCACCACAAGTGCCCCAAGGGAGCGGCGGTCCTGCCCCAGCAGCACACAGAACTTGATGAAGGGGCTGCACACCACGGCATCCTCTATACAGCTGGGCTCAATGTTCTCCCCACTGCTCAGCACAATGGTGTCCTTGGCTCGGCCTGTCAAGACCACCACTCCTGCCATGTTGCTGCCAGCCACACCCTCTGCAAGTCAGTACATTTTCATGTGGGCAATAGAGCTTCTCTATGAAAGCCACATGCACAGTGAAGCTCTGTGGGACAGAATAGGGTTCATCATGGAGGAATCCTGTGGTGATCCTAGGTGATTTTAAGTGTCATGCCCAACAGCTAACACAAGCATTGCAGGATGACCACCTGCTGCAGGTGCTCATATGGCATCTGCCCTTCTGTTACTGAAGGCAGCAGTAGAGAAAATCCCGTCACACACTACAATGTTGCCACATAGGATTTTGACGCTGTCGCATTGCCCAGCCTGGCCCATCAACAGACACACTTTGCAAGTGACGCAAAAAACAAGTTGTTCTGCATGCATCAAACTTGGCCCGCGCATGCCTGCAGCACCATGAGCTGGAAAGCATGATTGTCATGATGATCAGCATGATGATGATGATAGCCATGATGATGATAGGGATGAAAATGATGATGGTGATGATGTGATGATAGTGATGATGCTGGTGATGATGGCAGTGATGATGATGATGATGATGATGATGCTGATGCATATGACAACAATGTTGTTGATGATGGCACTTGAAATGCTGTTGGAACCAAAATGCCAGCAGCTGTTGTCATGCAGTCGACGCACCTGGTGCTCTCCAACCCAGGTCACCAGTGTCAAACCAGCTCGTCTCTGGAAAGGCTTTCTGGGTACCTTTTGGGTCATTGTAGTATCCCTTCATCACCCCTGGGCCTGAGCAAGGACAACCCCCTGTTGCCCATCTGGGACATCTTGGTAGCTGTCGGGATCCACGACGCGAAGCTTCGTCCCTGGGATTGGTCTGCCTGCATATGCCACGAAGCTACCTATGAAACAAGCAATGTGTGCAAGTACATCTGCTGCTTAGTGAAGCAATTTGCAATGCTCAGAAAACTGCTGGCAGTGGCATTATTTAATTGTCATGATGGCTGCCCCTCAGATTCTCAGTGCAGGAACTCTGTCATGATGCTCATGTGGGGTGCTGTGCCAGTTATGGCAGGACCAAGTCCGGCGAAGCGTTGATGTTGTTGCATGGATTGCCGAACTTGCCCAGAATGACATCAAAACGTCAAGGCATGTAAAAGATGGTTTGAGCTACTGGATACATAAATTCATCCACACAATCAGAACTGTATCGGAACTTTGCGTACACATGTAGCTTGAACAAGCCGTGCATGCAAGAGCCACAGCCGGTACTGTACCTACACTCCCTCGAACAGCCAGCTGCCCATCTGAGTATGCTCTACATGCCAGCACCGGTGATGTCTGCACACCACATCACAATGCTCTTAGTGTGACTGCTGTTAGACCAGGCAAACTTTAGCCAGTGTCATGCCAAGATGAATTGGGCAGCATGTGACAACCAGCATGTCGTGTGCTGAACTGAGTACTCTTCAAAACATCATTCACAAGTCAAGCATGATGCAGTTTGATCAGAAGCATGGTGGACATGGCAGCAACCACAACCGGGCACAGAGCTACTGCTGTTGCAGCTGCTCAGTTGTCAGTGCCAGGAAGGTGACAGACGCCCTGCACCAACTGTGCCATGACAATGGGCGTTGGTCAGATCTGTGTCAGAGGAATGACTTTGCCTCTCTTGGTCTGAAATGCCTGGGTCCACCATTACAGCAAGCTCTCCTTGTAACTGGCATACATGTGTGACTGAGACAGTCACACCACCAGCTGTACAACGCGTGTTTGCTAGCGACTAAAGGCAAGTGTCCAGCAAGCAGGATGGCAGGTACAGCAGGCCATGCGGTTTTACATATACACTTTGACCAATCTGGCAAACAGTAAGCTGATGACTTGATGAGCACTCTAAGGAGGGACAGGATGTCACACCTCAGAGAGTCCCCAGCCATTGAGGACAGTAAGATCCAGAACTTCATAGAACTCGTCCAGGTGGGGCTGCAGGGAACCGCCCCCACTGACACACACTTGCTGACGCCAAGTGCCCCTCTGATTTTGCCATATACCAGCTTCTTTGCAAGTCTGCAAGCAGGCAAACACGCACTGACCCATGAACACTGGGCAAACATCAACTTGTAGACACAAGTGAAGTGTGAGGGCAAGGATGGTTTTGTTGTTAACATCGCATGCAGAAAAAAACAAAAAAACCTCCTCTGTTCAGGTAGTGTCGCTGCTGCTTGTACTTGGCATTTGTGCTTTGTGCTGACCTGGTTGTGGTGACTATATGCTCTCCTGAACTTGCTGTTGTTGACTGAGAAGCAGCAGGCAAGCGTACCAACTGCACACTGCCACCCGAAACTGTAGGGTTGCAGGGTTGGTCTACTTGCCTTTCTGTCAGCAGTCAACATCAGCAAAGGGGTTGCTTCAGTCAGCAACAGCCAGGTCAGGTCAGCTGCAACTGTAAGTGACGGTGCGCAATTGACATACTTGCTTTCTATTTCTGGTCATCAACAGCAAGTGCAGCGGGCTTCATGGACAGCGACAGGCAGGTCAGTCCACCTGTTGCTGAGCAATGGTGCAAAAGTGCAGAGGCTTGCCTATGGAAGGGTGCAGGACTGCCACTGTGAGCAGAGCCCAAACAAGGGCTGTAAGGGGTCGAGGCTGCACAGCCCACTTCAGGTCGACGCCGTTCTTCACCCTCCTCGCTCTGATGTATGCGCCGCTCAGAGCAAAGAAGAAGGCCGCAATGCTCCTCTTTGCGTTGGAGCCTCGCTTGATAGCGGCCTTCACCTGCGAGTGGCTTGCAATTGGCCATGTCGCTGTAGGCTGTATGAGATGGAAGGGCATCTGGTCAAGAGTAGTCTTGTCAAATGCAGTCTGATGCAGCACATCTCCTTCATCATCAACATCATATACACAAACAAGATCTGCCCAAAAGCAGGTGCAGCACAAACCCTTCATCAGCAACATCATGCACAGACAAGATCTGCCCAAGAGCAGGTGGTGCCGCACAAACCTTGGTCTGGAGGGTGTCAATGACCCAGAGGCACGCACACAAAGAACTGGGGAGGGAACTTGGTGAGGTCCTCTCGGAAGCGGCGGATGTTGGTGTAGACTTGCTTCATGCCGCAGGAGTAGATGAAGTAGCCACAGGAGCGCTCATAAATATGCCAGGGGGGGCAGCAGGCTGAGGGAGCTTTCCCCTGGAAGGGGCTGTAGGAAGTGCTTCAGGTTGTTCAGCTGGTACAGCAGGGTTGCTGTGTGTCAACATCACACCCTGCACCAGGTGTGGTCCACATGAGAGTGTGTGTGTGTGCAACAGAGCAGAGCAGGGGAGGGAGGGGGGTGGGGGCATAGTGGGATGGGGTACACTCCATGTCAGACTGTGGTTGCAGAAGAAGAGGGCAGGAGGAACAAGGAGGCGCACAACTGGAAGGAGCGGCTTGACAAGAAGTTAGGTCAAGGCTAGACGCTTCAGTACGCTTAGCAGCCAGCACTGCGCAGCTTGCAAGGGTAAACAATGATTTGCTGATGCACCTTACATGACTGCTGTGCAAGGTAGTAACACAGCATTCAATGTACAAGTAAAGCTTTGTGTGTCTTTGGTGGTGTGGTGTGCCCATAGACCTCCGACATGCATAGACTTGAGCTGGCCACTCAGCAAGGGTGCTACATGAAGGAGATTGGACAACATGGCAGGCACATTGAAACACAGTCCTGTAAAATAGCATGTGACGAGGCAAGACGACGCGATGCGAGGCAAGGCGCTATGTGAATATCATCGTGTGAGACTCTGAGTACAGGAGTCCTGAGATGAAGACTCTGAGTTCAGGAGTCTTGAGATGAAGGCTCTGAAAAAAGCAAAAGAAGTGGAAATGGAACTGAAATGACAATAGTTGAATGTCAAGGTGAGGTAGGTGCCGTGTTACCGCTAGGTGTCATGATGACAGAGTCTGAATGTAAGATTTCCCCGTCTCAAGACTCTTATCCAGAAGCTATCTTGATGACACCTACCACTGACATGGCACCTTACCTCACCTCACCATTCATGTGTCTTTCTCTCTTCTTTTCTCTTTTCTTTCCTGTTGCTGCATTGAGGGCCCAGACACTGGGCAGATTGTACAGGTCTCTGACTCCACTTGCAGCCGCGTACATTTCGGCAACTGTTACACACACGGCGACAGCAAAACAAGCTTTGCTTTCAGGATGCTAGAGCATATACAAACATGCCTCCCCCCGCCCGTTTCAGTCCCACAACCAGCACTTTTTAGAGCAAGTATGGGCATACCTTGGGGTTTCAGTTGTGCCAGACGTGTACACAAGGGTGGCCAGATCAGACCCAGAGATCTTGATGGGGTTGGCTTCAAAGCCAGTCAGGTTTTGGCGGCCTTTGTCAGCAACTTCAGCATATGATAGCACCGGGCAGTCCAGAGCGTCCTTGTCCTTTTGGCTAGGCTGGCCCCACAGCACTGTCACAAAGCCAATGGCTTGGCTCAAAGGCTTCTGCATAACGCCAATAAAACAGCTGATGTGCAAGAGTGAGGTGTGCACAGGACAGCTTTCACAAGGTCAACAGCCTGGCTCAAAGGCTTCTGCATGACATGACAGCAAAAAACAACGGCTGATGTGAATGAGGGAGGTGTGCCCAGGACAGCTGTCACAAAGTGGCTCAAAGCTTCTGCATGGCAGCAAAGAAACAGCTGATGTGAACAATGGCAGTGTGCCCAGGACAGCTGTCACAAACTGGCTCAATGGCTTCTGCATGACAGCAAAGAAACAGCTGATGTGCAAGAGGGAGGCGAGCCCAGGACAGCTGTTGCAAAGCCAATAGCCTGGCTCGACAGCTGTGCGGAAAGAGGGAGGTACGCAGCAGGGGCAGTGAGAGCGCCAGAGGGAGGTGAACAACAGAGACAGAGAGAGGTGTATAGTAGGGACATATTTGGTGTAAACTATCAGGGACACTAGTTTGCTTCATACGTTCTGCATGAATGACAATTGTTCGTCCTTGTAAGCAAAGTTGCAAGCATGCATGGCATTGGGACCGGAACGCCAGTTGACAATCATGAGCGTACAATACGCATTCTCAAGCAAGCTAGCCTCATAGACCATTTATGTCAAGAAACTGAAGAGGAGGGAATTCTGGATAGCACGCGATTCTGTGACTGAGCGGGCACACAAGTGAAAAGCACCATTGTAAAAAGCAAACCCTAAAGTATGCATATATACACTTTGGATTTTGTATTGACACTGGTGCTTTTCAGACTGGGGTTGCTGAGTCAAATTATATATGCTCTGCAAATGAGACTTGGGGGAACCAAAGCAGGAGATGAACAAAGACAGTGGAGGATGGATGCACAAAAGAGATTTTGATTGCCTAACAAACGCTCACTTTTTGCACGAGGCTTGAGAGCAGGAAAGGTGTGAGGACGCCACTGGATGTGAGGTGGGTGGGGGGGGGGGGGGGAGGGAGCAGATCAACACGCAAGTTTGAAGCGGGGGCGGGGGCGGGGGGGGGGGGGGGCGGCTGGGGGGAGGGGCCAAGTGGGAGCATGCTTGCCTGATGAGCGCTTCCGTTGCTGGTTGCACTGTGGCCATTGCTGGCATTGCTGCTGCTGCTGCTGCTGCGACCATTGCTGCCATTGCCATTGCTAGCCTGTCCCTTGGTCAGGAATGGGAGCAGCTTGCGCAGCGTGTCCAGATCTTGCACTACCAGACCTACACCAGACAGCTTGGGAACATTAACGCATATGTTGTATGACATCTGCGCGCTCAGTCTTCAGTCACACAACCACGAATAACACGATGATACAGGACAAGCTGTCTGTTCTGCAGGCACCTCAGTAATCAGGCTTGTACCCAAAACTTGGTGCAGTCAGATTGCATTTGGTGCACACAGCACAAGAGTTGTCAGCAATCATACACTGCGTACCTGAGCACGACAAGCTTGATCTAGGTCTATCCTTGCAGCAAGGTCAAGTTGCTGGCCAGTCATTCAGTGCAAATAGCAGATGCACAGCAGCAGACCTGTGGACTCAGCCGTGCTGCATGTGGAATACAACAGCAGCATGCATCAGTGCAGGTGTGCTGAAGAAGCACAAGTGCTTTTGTAAGACATCAGCATGCATCAGTGCAGATGTGCTGGAGAAGTAGAAGTGCTTTGTAAGACAGCAGCATGCATCAGTGCAGGTGTGCTGGAGAAGTAGAAGTGCTCCTTGCCTGAGCTGTCTGACTGGCGCATGATGTAGGCTAGCTCGTCAGGGGGGCTGCTGGCTCCCCGCACAGCATCGCTGCGCCACACAGCATGATGGCCTGATCCGCCACCAGCCACCGAGATGAGTTCTCTGAGAAGAGAGACACCTGCAGCCACATACACTCAACAATGTATCTGAGAATGCAAGGCTTCGTCAGGAGCATGAAGCTGTGCACATGCACATTTTGCAAGTTTGCAGAAGCACCGCTAGAAGGTCCGAGTGTGTATCAGATGTGAAGTGGTTGGCTGTGTTGCAGATGCAGAGGTTTGAGAGCTCTATGCACCTCATGTACAGATCTGTCATATCTCATGCAGCAGCTACATTGGCTGCGTATTCTACAGGGAAATATGCCCAGCAACAACCACAGCTGCAGGCACTGGAACAGCACGTCACTGTGGACATGGCAGTGGGCATGGTGATGAGTCCGCTTTCACCAATGCTGATGCAGTGTTGCAAACAGAAGCCAGCATCATGTGCAAATATACACTTGTAGCATAACACAGCAGCATGACATGCATGATCAATGACAGCTTGCATAAATTTGCCCCACGTCAGCCACCAAACAACGGAGCACAAAGCAGCCACACTACAAGGAATCCATTGAAGCCAAATGCATTAACGCTCAAATTGGCAGACAAAATGAATATCTAGAGTAACAAAACGTTAAGTGTATTGAATCAGCGCTACCTTTTGTCCCTGTGCCAAGCCTAGGGCTCGTAAGCCTGATGCAAACTCCTGAATGGATGTGCTGAGCTCCCTGCAGGCACGAGTTGATTAGATTATTTCTAAGCAAAATATACTTTGCCATAAACCTTGGCAAATATGGATTGAGGGCGTAGGAAGTGTCACTTGAACGTCAGCTTGGTAGCAGGCGTTTGATGAGGATCCTCTGCAGCAACCTGCTGTCCATGCTTCTCAGCCAAGTCAGGCCACCTGCAGATTGCAGCAAGTCAAGTTGCTTGCACGCCAGTGCACTGTGTAGTCAGACAGTGACCTGACCGTACATATCTGGCAAGCTTGCATATGGACCCTCCATAGAATGCTGCTCAGAAGGAGCATCTTGCTGGACTTGTGCAGATGCTTCTGCCCTGTGACTGCAGGGCAAGCGAGACATGGTCAGTGGAACCTTTTTGGTGAACAGGCAGTCAAACAGCTGGATACGCAGTGCTGCAGCAATGCACACCTGATACGAAGTGGGACGCAGTCGGACCTCTCGTCGTCGCTTCACGGAACTGTTTCGTGCGATACAAGCTGTTCCGGAAGGTAATCGGCAGCGACGATGGCCGGCGAAAGGGCTCGCTTGCGCACCTAGGCAGCACTTGTGCTGGCATGCATGAGGACGCAGATGTAATGACGGTCCAGCGGGTAACATGTGGCAACTCATCCTGACACTTCAGAGGACACACATCAATTGGTACATCATATTGGTACGATGCCAATTTTGGGTTGGAAATATGCCCCGCTGGCATCACGTGAGTTCAGTGTGTAGGCACGTGCCAAGCTGCAGGAGCCCCTCCAGGAGCGAAAGCCTTCGAAGATGTTGTTTTGTACTCTCCACGACCTAAACGCCTGTACCTGTATGAATCGGCTGTGCCGCGGACTGCGCAAGCTGCAGAAGATCTGACTTTCTGTAGCTCGGGCGCGGATCACTGAGCTTGGGGATCAGTGACCGTCACTGGCTTTGCAAAGGTACAGAGGGAAATACTGCGTAGGTTCTTCGCAGCAGGGAGCGACGCTGTCGTGTTGATCGATGTCACCGACCTCAAAATACTGGGAGCTGAGAAATGATGGGCAGTGTAAGTCTGCAGATCTGTCCTGCAGTCGAACAGCGCTATTGAACTTGCAGCTCTTGACGCGGCCGTAATCAAAACGATGTTTGAGCAGATAATGTACTTCGTGTCTGCTCAGCATGCACGACCCACATGTGATCCGTGCAGTTGATCAATACCCCCTGTCAGAAAGTGCCAGACCTTCCCTGCTTTTGGGAGCATGTGTACACAATATCCTACTCTTGTGTCTGTAGAAGCATGTGTATACGATGGCCCACTACCTCCATCATGTGCACGTCGTGCAGAGGCAGTGAGGACTTCCGGAGAATCAGAGGTTACAGGCATAAATCACACCTTGCTGATGTTTGACACATATGTAATTTGTTAACAATGCATGTTGCACTCACCTGTTACACCCAAAAATACAAGTGTTTGTGTTCTCATCACTTCAATGTGAAGCATCTGTTGCAGGTGTTTGGCAAATCAAATCAAGCTCATGTGGCTGATTCAGATGCAGCTATATCACTGTGTAATGCTGCTTGTGAAGGTTAAGCTGCAGGTGTCAGAGCACTGCTATCAGCTGGGGCCTATGTTGATGTCAGGCATGGAGAGGTGAATCTTCACCTCACATGTAAGTTAGCTTCAATGCCATACTGTACCTACGCTGGCCAAGACGGCCTTGCTGTGCCATGCCACTAGACAGGCTTCACTGCCTGTTGTAATGCTCATCATGAACTGCGTGGAACCGTCCAGCTGTCATTGAGGTTGCTTAAGTGTGACTGATGCAACATGTTGCACGCTGAGCAACTTTCTGACAAATAAGATTGCCATAGGGTGACACACCACTGGTCTGTGCCCCGGCCAAAGGTCGTACTGAGATTGCGCAAATCCTGGTAGGTGCAGGGGCCCTTGGCTCTTGGGACATCAGAGGTTCAGAATCTATGGCTACGGTGAGACCGTAGCAGTCCGTCTAAACCAGAATTGAAGCGCATGATTGGCAAATTGTCAAGTGCCATTTGTTGAGAACTGCACAACTTCCTTCATGACCACGGCTGTACCCTTTGCTACAAGAACAATTCCGGAGTTGGCTGCAGTAGGCACTCTGTCACCTGTTCGACAGTGACTATTCAGAGCTTATTGTGCCATGTAAGCCAACATGCTGAAGCCAGCAAGTATGATTGCAGAGTAAGACAGCTCTTACGCATGCTTCTGAAGATGGAAACCTGGAGTTGACAAAACTGCTACTGGATGCTGGGGCTGGTGTCAGTGCCTGCATCTCTCACGTGAGTTTGCATTAACAGCACTGCAGCTTGGCGCATGACTGCATTTCCAGTCTGTACCACCAACAAATTTTGAAGCATGGTGCACCTTGCTCGTTCTCTGGATTGTCCAGCTTTGTTTCCCTTCTCAGACTGTATGTCCTGTCACTGTAAACTATGCTGCTGTGCATGAGACCTTGCTAGTGCATTGAGTGGGACTGATTGATTTTAGTTAGTTTCATTCAACTTCCACCAGCTGCGTTGTTTGCTAGATCATATCCCTTGTTGCTGTTTTTGCAAAGTGGCAATAGTGAGATGCAGCAGCTACTGTTTCCGTCTTGAGCTATCCTCGCTGAATTCAACATCGATGCATTCATATCTGTGAAGCTTGTTACAGCTGGTGCAGAGAAATTACCAGACAGCTCACCATGATAAAATTCTGGCAAGCTAACACTAGTGTTTTGTTGGAGGAGATGCCTCTCATCTTTGCCTGTGGGTGTGGGGAGCTTGAGGTGGCAAGACTCTTGCTAGATGCAGGGGCTGATGTCAATGCCTTCAATGTGTGGCTAAGTGGAAGCAGTGGTCATGTTGTAGGTGTTTGCAAGCTTACATACAGCTGATTTGGGTAGTATGGATCAGGCATACCGGTGTATCAAGCAGCTCGCTATGGTCAAGGGGGTAGATGTCAGAACACTGCTGTCTGCTGGGGCTCATGTGGGTGGCAGAGACGCCGTGGTGAGACAGATCGGCCTCCCTGTATTGACTAACATGCCATGCCTTGCAACAGAGGCTGCTTTCATATGTGTTCCAACACACAACAGGCCCTACATCTTCTGGCTATTGTCATGACAGTCTGTGCAAATGCATGCGTCAACAGGAAACCAAAATGCATCTGGGTTTCTTGCTTGACAACTCTCTTGCAGAAAATTTGGTCAACATGCGGCACAGTGCAGTCAGTCAGATCCTTTGTCTGCACAACACCAGCCAAAAATGCATTGGATGCAGCTTAATGGTAGGCTAGCTCTCTCCTGGAGGCAAATGCTTCTGGTCTGTAGGATTGACGTGTTCTGTCGCTTGATTAAAGTCTGCACTATGTGTGCTCATTCTGAACATGACATTCTGGTCACCGCGTCCTAGGTAGCACAGTGTGTCTAGATCCTCCCGCAATCTTCTCGCAATAAAACAACAAGCTACTCCGTGTGCATTTCACTTGGCCTATTTGAAGCTGTGTCTCAACTAACCATGCCTATCAGCGCAACCTCAATTTTGGTCACAGCCTCTCCTCTGATCTTGTCTGATAAATCGTCAGTGCATTCTGAGTTGTATCATTGCAGGATGCATGTTCAGTAACTCCAGCTCAGCATATGCGCTGTTTGACCATGCTGACAGAAGCTGAAGCATGTTGACAATGCCAACATGGCAAACACATAGCTTGACGCTTCAATCAGCAAATGAGCAACAGCAACAGCAGGCCCGGTCCCACCCCATGTAACTTACTGTGAGCGGCACTGTTGCAGGGTGATACACCACTGATAACTGCCTCAAGGAATGGTCGCTTTGAGATTGCACATGTTTTTCTAGCTGGTGGAGTTGGTGTGAAAGTCTGTGGCCACAGGGTGAGTATACTACAGTACTGCTTGAGCCTTCAAGAGATATTGCTTGATCAGTCTGAACTTGCTTGATCAGTCTAAACATTGTCAAGACAAACATTTCAAATGTGATTCAACAAGTGTGGACAGTCAGCGCTGGAAACCGTTCAGGATCCTTTGAAATTTGTGCCGTGTATCATCTTTCACTGAACATGCTAGCTTTGTTTTCCTTGCCGTGTGAAACTGTTTCAGTTTCAAGCTTCAGTTCCAAGCTTACTGGCCGGTGGAACTAAGGCATGCCTGTTACAGCTCTCATGTGTGCCTCTGAACGTGGACACATCAAGTTAGCAAGATGCTGTCGGATGCTGACGCTGGTGTCAATGCCTCCACCTATGGCCCTGAGGTAAGCTTGCAGCAGTGGCATCAGTTGTGTTCACAGCAGCTCATGCATTGTCACGCAAAGGGAAAAATTGGTACCAATTGGTGTCTTCACCTACCCTATATGATGCCTGCCAGCATCAACAGACTACAACAGCAAACAAGTTTGGCCATGCATCTTTCTTGCTGTAGAATACTGCCTGGTCAGGTTTGTGACTAGGTGGTGCTGAGGTCTGTTGTATATTTGCATATACGAAATTATGGTACTGTTCTAGTAACCAGAGGGATTTCAAGTGGTCTTGATTCTCTTGGCAGTCAGACAAGCATTTGCGCACTTCCAAGAAGATCGCACTTAATGCAAACTCATTGCTTTTCTTTGCCAAGGTGTATTGCTGTGACAAGGAACACTTGCATTGGCACTTGAGGCAGCACCTGTGTAGGCAAATACCATGCATAAATCCACTGATTGGGTTTGCAAAGTTCTCTCTGACAAGCAGGAACCACCATTATTGCAGGGCAATACAAACAGCCCTCATGGATGCGGCCTGGTCTGGGCATCTGCAGATGGTCGGACTGCTCCTTGATGCTGGAGCTGATGTAAATGCATCCAACATGCAGGTGAGTTTGCACCCATGCTGTGACAACCTTTCGTGTGTTGCCTCAGTACACATACACCTGCTGACATGTTTACATTTGACTAGCCAATGACCTTTGTTTCAGTCATCAAGTGCTTGGATTATGCCATTCTAGGCTGATGACAAGCCTTGTACCTTATTATGACAAGCTGCAGTCATGTCTCCTAATGCTGACTTGTTGCAGCATGCACTGGCAAAATCTGCAGCCAGCAGACCATCACAGAACAACAGCAGCAGCACCAGCACCAGGTAGACTACGCGCTGTACACAAATCACACTCATCACAGCAAAACTTTTTCTGTGTGTTCACATTTGCCATATTTGTATCACGCTAAGTAAAACTATGATGCAACGCCACTCTTCTCGGTGTGTGCAAATGTCACATGCTCAACCAAATTATACGTCCCAAGTGAGGCATGTTCTCTTGGTAGACCAGTAAATTAGCAGACGTACATGGATGCAAAATCACACAGAGCTATACCACAAAACAAAAGGCGGACCCAGCCTACAGCAGGGGCTGGGAGAGCAATACATAGGGCCCACTCTGGAAGCCACACATAAATAAAGCCATCTGTACAAATGATAGTCACCGTAACACATGCATAATCAGGCACAGTTCAACGTCTGCACCCTTGACTTAAGTCCTGACAGATGGTATGCAACAGCGTTCAGTCAGTCCAGTCAGAAAGCCAGCTGTATACAGATACATATCTGTTGTACCAAAAAATTCTCGGTGGTGACAGATTCTTGGTCATAAGGACTGACACAACCTGTAATGCTTTAGACTCAAGCTCTGAACAGGCTCCTGCAGTAGCATTGGCTTCTGTAGTGAGGCTGGCTCCTGTATATTCTGTGCCTCTTGCTTGTCAAAAGTCCTTGAAAATACTCTGTGGCGTCAAATTCTCTGTGACAAGGCTTGATACAACCTGCAGTGCTTTAGCTTTCAGCTCTGTACAGGCACCTGCAGTAGCACTGGCTTCTGTAGTAAGGCTGGCTTCTGTAGCTGCTGTACATGTGTCATCTGTATTTCTTGTATGCCGCCTGTCAAAAACGCCCGCAGAAGCACTGACATGCATGGTGGGTTTGTCAGTTGCGGTGCTGTCCACAGCAGCAGGGGCTGCAACTTCAAACCCAGCATCTGCAGGATAGTATGATCTGTTGGTGGGGGGAGCAACTGGAATGTGCAGCTCTCAGAGACAATGGAAAGTCATGAAAGGCTGTACTGAGGAGCAAGTCCTTGAGTCTTTTGTAGCGTGCAGTCACTCACTACCCTGGCATCTGTACACGACACATTTGTCCCCTTTCGCCCTTCCACGTATCACCCTTTGTCTGCACAAGTGACTGCTGGCTTTTCACGGCTTTGCACAGACCTAGAATTTCATGTCTGCCAAAGGCTGGAGCCTAGTCACTTGGGCTGTGCTCTCCATACCAAGCTCGCATACTGAAGCCACACCTGCCAGACAACACAACTTGGGTCTCACCTTGGGCATCAATAGCAGCTTGAAAGGCTTGTGCAGAGGGCTGACCGTCCTCCAAGGCCAAGGCATTGACCACGGCCGCAAGGTCAGTACTGTATGGAAGCGGTGTGTGCACAGCTCCCACTACAGCTTGCCAAGGAGTTGAGATCTGCACCACATCCTTCACAGTCAGAGTGCCCCCCCTGCAACTTGAAAGACAACGAAGCATGACAGTAAGTCTCAAGCATACTTTGGTAGTCCACAACATGCGAAGCAGCAAGCAATGTGCACGCACCTCATGTCCAGCAATTTTCAGGAACTTCAGAAAAGCAGTCTGCTCTTGCATCAGTAAGCCTTGTAACTGCTGAGTAATCCCATCCGCAGAGAAGCAACTCGGCACCAGCTGAGCACAACTTGCTCCTACACCCCCAGACACAGTTCGCAGCTGCTGCAGCAGCTGCCGCCGCTCTCTGCCAATGACTGCGAGCCGTGTAAGGTAGTTGCGTCGTAGCCTGAAGAGTGCATCCTTCTGGCTCTGAGTGAACTGCATGACATGCTGCAAAGGCAACCCAGCATGAAGCCCAGTTGCAACGGGGGAAAGTGTGTGCAGGAGAGATGCAACACTCAGACAACATATGTTTGTGTGTGAGCAGCCAAGCATGCAGAAGCATATGAGTAACCTAAGTCATCTGGCTTGAACGAGGCCAACACCGTTCAAAACTTGAGCGGGCATACGAGGTGAGGAAACATAGAGCTGGTCTAGCAATAGTGCATTGCCAATGCATGGCTGAGACTCTGTGCTTGCTGACTCTGTAAAACTTCACCACACTACATAGCTGCCTACTCTTTATATGACATGTTGCAGGCAAGCACAACAGAGGGTATGAAGACAACCTCACCCCAACTTCAAGGTTGAAGCCCGGGGCAATATCACCAGAGCTCAGTATCAGGCTTTGATGGCCTTTGAGATCAATCGTGGCCTTGATGAAGTGGGTGCAGCAATACTCGTCGAGAAGCGAGGAAACATGGCGACTTGCTGACTGGTCTAATTCTGGGCCTGCGCTTCTGAGGCATGCCATCATGTCGACAATGTATCTCTGCACAGGCCTTTTGGGGTTTGTAGACAGCATTACAAAGCAGTGTATTATTCATGAAATCAGGGAAGCATGGACAGATGTGAAGTTCAAAGGTGGTGAGAGGGCTTGAGATCAGTCTTGTAATACCAAATATGTACAACATCAATACATGTCAGCTGCCCTGGAACAGCAGTAGCAGGAGTCACAGGCCATAGTTTTTAGCATCATGTGTTCAGGCGGAGAGGTGGCCATATGCAGCAGCCAGCAGCGCGATCATGCTGGCGCTTCATAAAATACTTCAGACACAAAACACAACTACGTAAGGCTGCTGACAAGGGACATTGCAGGTAGCTACTTTGCAACATGCTTGCATTCACAAGGGGTTGCATGTCACCTGCCACAGGATGATCATCTGCTGTGATGATAGGCTGGCGACTTGATGCATGTCAGCAGCTTGCTCTGCCGTGACAGTGCAGCTGCCAATGTCTCCAGAGTGCCAAACTGGCATTAATCGCTTGAGTATGTGACGATCCAGGACCTCTGGCGCCTGACACAAAAATGTCGCCAAGCACTAATGCTCAGAGAATCATGTCAGGCTGAGAAGCATGCAGTGAGGATCTTGTTGCAAAATTATCATGAAAGAGCATATGCAATTGTCTTACTTTCCAGGGCAGATGAGGGATAGATAAAGGCAATGTAGGAGAGGTTGCACTGTCTGACAGCATGACTTGACAGCTTGATAACTTCTGAAGTGCAGACTGCATGCGCTTGTTGGCTTGTCGCAGATCAGTCACTTCTGCTTGAAGTCTCTTCCATTCAGCCTGCACAGACGCATCATATTCTGAGGAACATCATGCTGAATATGCCGTACCTGTAACAGGGCTGCAGCACTGCCAGCCTTGAGTGGTCTCAAGTCTGCAACTACACTGCAGGACGACTCACCCTTCTCCTTTGTTGATAGTTGCGTTGATGGAGTCTGTTACGCTCTTTGTTTTTGCCATTTCTTTCCTGATTCTCGTTGCTAGCCGGTATCGTAGACTGAGCTACGTATTGCTGAGGTGCTGCTATCGAGTGGGACCGCAAGTTGCCAACCGCAATTTGGTCGATTGACTTCGATATGTCCACACAGGCAGAACGATGCTCACTGGGAGATGAGGTAAGGTCAAAACCTTCCCTCAGAAAGTCGACAAAAACGTCGTCCAGAGATCCCTCTACAATTTCCTGCATGCTAAGCTACGTCCTGAAATTTCCTACATAGTATGCTTGAAAACGCAAGATAACAGCATACTTGCACACGTCCGTCGTAATTGACTCTGGTACCGACACGATTAACCGCAACCATTTTCCGCAATCTGCCACAATGTCTCGGAAATTGCTCTTTACGTATGGACTTACCAAACAATGCTGAACTGGCAGATCCTTGGAAGGGATCAGCAGTATCAAGACAGCTATGGATACAATGTCAATGACACTGCTACAAACCCCAAATTTGTCTGCTAATTGACCCGTTCAACACCAGGTGTATGCACAGCTCAATGCCTTCGCTGCTAACATCTGACCCTAACCAACCCTTAGATATTGATATTCAGTCAGCTGGTGAGTGGCTCAGCTGTAGCTTCAGGGCCAAATATATATACTGTGTGGCGTCAAATCCTCTGTATCAAAGCTTGCCACAACCTTCATTGCTTTAGCTTCAAGCTCTGTACATGCACCTGGCGGTCTGTGGGTTGAGTGCTCAACAAAAGTGGGCGCTTCGCGGGACGCGTCGTTGTTGCCAGTGGATTTCTCTTGCAGGTGATGGCTGATCTAGGGCATACTGCAGGCTGCCATCCTAGTTCCTGTTAGCTCTGTTGTGGACGCACTTATGCAATATGCGCATGTACAGGAACCAAAAGATTACAGGTATTTGATAGGACCCTCTAAGCTTCCTTGGGAGAACTGCTGCACAATTGCTTCTTCTGACCTGTCAAACTCCTGTGTGGGCCCTTCCCACACAACCTGGCCCTACAGCAACATTCACAACTGTTTGCTAAAGCACCCACACAGATCCTAAGGTTCAGCCACTGCAACATCACACAGTCAATTGCAGCACCTCAGCTCAACCTCTGCCTGATCAGTGCAGTGCAATTTTGACCTTGCTCATTGTAGCATACTACTGCTTGGTGATTGAGCATGTGACAAATTGAATCCCACGACAGTGCAGCAGTTTAATGCAGAGGCTCACCTCATGTAAAAAGATTGCAGAGGCTCACCTCATTAAAAAGATAAGTCGATCTACTGCTCTTCTAATGGTGCTGTGTTGGTGTGTGACCACAATGTAGCTGGATATACCCTCGTTGCTCTTACTCATGCCTCGCTGACTCTGCAACGACCGAATGAGATCTTCCACCACAGTGGAGGCGACTGGGTCCAAACCAGCAGTAGGCTCATCATACATGACCACCTGTAAGTTGGCAAGCAATGCAAGCAGGTCTTAGCTCAGAGTGAAGACTCGTCAAGACATAACCAGGCTTGGCCATAGTACACTCACACTTGGCCTGAGTGTGTTCAGAGTACACTCAAGTCCAACAGCTGGGTCAACATTATCAGGAGCCTTTCCTTACCAAAGCCCCACCAAAGTCAAATGACTGTCAAGAGGATACTTTAGGGCATACAACGTATGGAGTGTCAAAGGCAAGTGCTAGGCATGGTGAAAGCCCATGGCTATGAAATCCCATGGCTATGAAATGCCTTCACACAAATGCATAGATGTACCATCAAAATTGCAGGTTCACAAATGCAGTGCATGCCTGGTTCAGAAGCCTCACACCTGCTCTGCATGATCATTTTCATTGTCCCTGATGATGGCCCGTGCCAGGGCCACCCTCTTCTTCATACCCCCTGACAGCTCCCCAGGGAAGAGGGCTTCCACCCCAGACAGCCCCACTGCCTTCAGAGCCTGAGCCACCAAGTCCTGCAAAGGAAGAGAAGAAGAGTGTGCACCGCTGAGCGTCACAATGGGAGCCTCTGTACCCAGAAGCAGCCTGGGACTGCGCCCTTGATGAATGGAGGCGACCCTGGCATATGTTCATGCAATTCTGTTTGTAAATACCTTGCTCAAAAGTGAATGGGGTGTATAACAAGCGTTTAAAACCTGAGCAGAATGCATTGCAAATGGGTCTGCCAGCAAGATATGCGCACTGATGACTGTGCACTTTGTTGAGCAAGCACTGCCTGTGTGACTGAGCTGAAATGTGTGTCGCCCCTGTTTGGTTCAGATTTTACTGCTAAGGACATACCAGATTGCAAATACCCCTGCTCAACATGACAATACAATGGGTTGTTGGCAAACCCACAAAGAGCTGACCAGCACAGCTGCATGGCTTTCTTATTCAATAATTCAATCACAAAGGAAACAAAATCAACCATATGGTTGACCAGTACACAAACATAGGAACCTCTGTATCCAGAAGCAGCCACTGATTGGTCCTTCAAGACAACAGTCAACCAGATTTGGCCTAGCTAGATGAACACCAAAGGGGTCCATTCCTGAGGGTCAGCCCTGAGACTGTGTAAGTACCTGGATGCGGTCGTCAGGCAGTTTGCTGTGCTCATACAGCATGAAGCCCACATTCTCCTGCACGTTCAGAGAGTCGAACAGTGCTCCATTCTGGAAAACCATGCCGACTTTGAGCTGGCTGGCTAGCTCCTTGTCATCTGCAAGCAGCCCCTTCCTGGCCCTGCCCTTGATCAGCACTTGGCCCTGCACCATGACAACCAGCCAGTGGCTTCACCAAAGCATGACTCACTGCCATGCTTCAGATACAACCAGCAGGGCGTGCAAGCATTTCGATGTAGCATGAGAGAGTTGCGCTCATGACCAGTACTCATGGGTGATTGATGGTGAGTGCCAGCTGATGTGCACTGATGTCAAGAATGGTTTTTGCGGTCAGCCCTAGTCCTGAACACACCTTGCATGCAAAGCTAGCCAGTATTTTGCATGACAGTTGACATGCCTTGTGCATAAGGCAATTACAGTTGCCTGTACAGCTGGCACATGATTTGCAAGTCAAGCATTGACGTGCGACTCATAATTGTTTGCAGGTCAAGCACTGATCTGCAGCTTGTTGTTGCAAAGCTTGCAACTCATAAAGGCAAAGCAATGGCAGGTGCACATGCTAAAGTGTTTCAGCCATACCGCATCAGGCATCAACAGGCCAGCCATGATCCGCAGGGTTGTGGACTTTCCTGTGCCTGAACCTCCTATAATGCCCACAGCCTCACCCCTGCGTATGGTGATGTTTGCCCCTCGCAGGATGGCCTTGCTTCCAAATGACTTGTAGACATTTTTCATTTCTATCAAGACATCAGCTGATGGCTGTTCTTGCGCTAGTGTGAACGCTGGCTGAGCAGGTTGTGTGCTTGGCAAAGGGGGTTCAGCCTCAACAGACGTCAAGGGGACGGGTGTGCCCTGCATGCAGGCTGATGGTCCCCTCATGCTGAAATGATGCCCGAGTGTTTGAGCAGAACTCTGGACAACAGAATCAAGAATTTGAACCAATACAAACACTGCTCACCCGCCGTCCAAAGGCAGAACAATGCTGTTTGCGCCGATGATGAGGGCACTGAGGGCGTTGTGATTGCGGGTGAGCAGAATGCTGGCTAGCAGATGTTCTCTCGCAGGTCAGTACTCGACTGTCTCCTGTGTGACATTCGAGTGGATATCCCCGAAGCACGTTCTGCATTGCCGAGGGCTGCAGCTCTAAGCTGCTAACGATCAATCCATGACAACTGGTGCTGAACGGGCCCAAAGGTCTGATCTGTCCTGTCCCAGTTTTGATAGACTGACTTCTGACGAGTAAGGTCGCCTGAGTTAAATCGTTTGTGCACCGTTTGGCTGCAATTGCACACTTCGTCAAAAAGCTTCAACGACACAAAGCCATCCCTGAGTCAGCGAGGTTTGCAAAACAGCAGCTGTGCCTGGTTTCAGAGCGGTTTTCGTTTGTTGAGAGGAGCTACGCCTCAGGTGGTCCCGATTAGTCTGTCGGTCATGGGCTCCGCAGCTGGTTCAGACATCGAACGTTTCGGAAAGTCCAGTATCGAAAAAGTCAATCAGAGCCTGCAGGTATTCAAACAGGTATAGGCTGACGTAGGTCTCTGTATTGCTCCGTGGCCCACACACTTGGTCGCCCTTGGCTGCCTCATATGTCTGAAGCCATCACAATCCATGCTTGAGTTGCTTTGCAGGCGTTTCAAGATGATCCGTTGTTCATTTTTTTGAATAAAGACCGAGAGTATGTGGGTCAGTCACTGATTGACTACGCCAACTCAGCCCTTGCTATGGCACACGACGGCCATTTTTTTGGCACAGGAGACTGTTCGTCGGTCATGTGGTGCTACCACATCCCAGAGCAGATGGTGTGTGAAGTAGTGGCACCCTGCGCTGTACTGCCTATCAGGTCCCACAGTGTACAGCCCTGCAGTGTTACCGTTTCAACCTGATGAGCATCTGCAGTCACTGCAATCAGGCCATGCTGTGCCAGTATTTCCCCAGATGGAGGAGACATTCCATGAATGGCAAACCAAGTTTTACAAGGTCAATCCCACAACTCACATTGTCCTGTGCCATGCAATATAGCAACACATGTTTATGTTTTCTTAGCGACTGTGCTGCACACAGTATCTCACACTGATATTGTATGTCAGTAGCAGCATCAGGCGGTATGATGGAGCGTGCTAAGTTCAGCGCGCTGAATGGAAGGCATGTGTACAGCATTGAGTCAACACCATACTGGGACGTACTGTACACACATAAAAACCGATTCCCATGCACACTGACATGCAAAGGTGCAATGCAGGCACATGGCCCTTTCCTGTACCTTGGTATTGTGGCAACAGTGCCTTGCATGCAGCGCAAAGGATTGGCAGGAAAGCTGCTCACGGCGGTGAGTTTAATCTGTAGTGTCTGTTATTGTGAAGCTGAGGTCCATGCCCTGCCTTGCTTTTGTGCACAAGGCTGCCTGCCATTGTCATATGAAAGAATGACAGACCATTGCATTTGAGAAGGGAGGAAACATGCAATATCCACCACTGTCTCTGTTCAACATGCCAATCTGTCTGCACATCTCACATATCAGCATGAAACTAGAATTGAATTGACCTAGTGTATGCCGCTTGCACTGCATGTGCAGTATGAACGTAATGAATTGGACTGTCAATGCACCTCGATGACTTGAGTCAGGCCATCTGTGACAGTCCGCCAATACCAGTTGTCTCCACATTCTGTGCAGCAATGCACGTGCTGGAGAAAGCTGGCACCTCTGCTTTGCTTTGCCAATATGCAGTTACCAGATGTGCCTTTTTTGGCAAACATACACGGGCCATATGCACATTGCACCTGTATGTGTGCTGCATGTGTACTGTAAACTCCCTGCAGGCTACTGATATGGCTGATGACCAGGGCAAATGGTGCTGGGTGGAAGCCTCCAGCCCAGGCAGCAGCAAACTATATGCCAGGCATGGCTTTGAAACAGTGCATGAATGTGTTTTGCAGCCAGGCTGCCCGTCCTTGTTCTTCATGCAACGTGCTCCCGCTGACACTTAGGCTTGCAATTTGTCTTGTCATGTATGTTGTGCTTTTTATTCTGATGAGCTTGCCAATGGTGTATCTGTTGGATTACTTGTTCTTTCTGTACCTTGACTATCTTTAGATTCGCTCATGTAAAGGCAGTACTGACTGGTCGCTAAGTATTGTATATGCTGTTCTATGAGGTGACACAGGGACTCAAGACTTCACCTTTCAGAAAGAAGAAGAAGAAGAATTTTACAAGCTTCGGCCAGCCAACAAGGCTGATCACTTGTGCCAATTATGGCAATAATGTCATACGTTCATGAAGTCTAAACAGTCTATGACATAGTTCAAAACCCCCAGGTGGTCCTGCTGAGCGAAAAAGGAGCGCATGGTGTCAGTGCAAGGTGTGAACAGGTGTGCATGCTGTTGCCTCAAAGGAGCCAGGGCAGCACACTCAAAAACCATATGCTTTTCATCGCCAATAGCACCACTGTTGCAAGCCAAACAAACTCTGTTAGCCCTGTCTACATGGCCAGCACCAGCCAAACGGCCAGTAGCAACCGGTAAGCCATGACAGCCCAGCCTAAACTGCAAAAAACGCTGCATGCGCCTTCCAGAAACAGGAAGCTGACAATACCTTCTACGTGGGCTGAAAGGCCTGAACCACTGCTCGTACGTGCATGAGACAACACCCTGAGTGGGGGCTGCACGAGGACAATACAGACCGCCGGATCCTGTACTCTGCAACCGCTCAGTCAATGCCTCAACAACACCATCCACATCCAACAATGGCACCACATCATGCACGCGAGGCATCTGAAAACCCACTGAATGTAAACATGCTGCCAATGAGCCAGCCATATTGCAAGCACCCCCTTGAAAGGCATCGGCAAGGTTGTCCAGACAGACAGTATGGTAGAGGGAACCAACAGGAAGACCAGCCAAACTATTCCAAAATTGCAGAGTTTGGCGCCACCAAAACACTTGCAAAGGCAAGAGGCCCAACTCTGTGAGCAAAAGCTTGCGAGGAGTGGATGGCAAAAGACGGCAAATGGTCCTGAGGTAGTAATCAGCTTGTTGTCAGCTTGTCCAAGTCAGGAGTCATTGAAGTGTATTACTCATGACAATCGCTCAAATAGTAACAACAGAGACGTTTCCCCTGCGCAGCAAAGCTCTTTTCATTCCATCACGAAATTGCTAAGTGCTTCCTATCTGCGCAGCCTTACTGAGACTACGCACTTGCTTCGGTGAAGTCGCAATGATGAGGCCAGTGGCAACCCCATGACGCGTGCGACGCAAGACCTGACGCAGAGACTGTGCATCTACATTGGGCAATATATCGCAAGAGATTGGTGAGGAGTCGACGATCTGTTTTCATCTGTTGTTTGCGTCTGCAGAAAGTCTCAGGCACAACGCTCTGCAGGCACTTACACTACAGCCTCAACTCACCTGCAACTTCAGCTGCTTCCCTGTTGCTGTCAGCAAGGCGAGCTTGCTTCGCACCACCAACGACCCGCAGGATAGCAACCACTGCGGCCAGCAACTCACCTTGCACCCAAAGTAGCTCTGTACTCACAAAGCATCACGGCACTATCACGCTATGGCATGCTTCCCACTCGTTCCCCCACAATACCACATACAACGCCTTCATTGTGGAGGATGTAGCAGTGGTTGGGAGATTGCAGAGTGGCCCAGCATCTTCTCCAAAGCAAAAGCAAATGTCAACTGACACTCCACGAGGCAGAAAGAAGCGCCAGCCTACAACAGAAACAAAAGAAGCCACAGCCATTGATGATGCCGTTGCCCTCATTCCCACACAAGTCACTCAAAGAGCGAAACAGCTTGGTAAGCTGATGACTCAACAGCGCTCAAAGCGATCTCTAGACAAGCTGGAAACGAAATACTCTGCCCAGATCAGGCAAAAGCTGAAAAAGCGCTTCCACGCCGTAGTCAAAAAAGCAGCCTCCTCGGCACACTGGACGGCAAACCCTGCAGGCTTCCTTGCATGCCTCCAGGACATTGAGCTGCTGTTTCGCCAGCTTTTTGCCCCTCTTCGCTCTGAGAGCCCTCCAGACTACTGCTGCTCAGTGGCAGCCACAACGGTTGCAGTGAGTCAGTGCATAGACCGCATATTGCCAGTGCTGCTAACACAGCAGGGGACTGCTCGCAACATGGTGGGGGTTGCCGAGTTCCTGCAAGACATGATGGGAATGGATGGCTCCCAAATGTTCAGATGCTTTGTGCAAGAGCCTTCTGTTCTGTATCTGGATTTATATAGCTCCCTACTGCCCTTGCAAGACCTCTTCCAAAAGCTGCATTGGGATCCTGTAGACTACAACCAAATCATTTCAAGGTCAGTTTCCCACTCACAGCAGCCTTCTTTGATGCTATTCTGCAGACACGTGCGTCCTCTTGAAGCTCGTACACACTGCAACCAGCATATGTCGAGACAAGTGCGATGTTGCTTTGGTGCTCAGGCCTGTACGCATTTGCTCAACCTCTGTTTTAGTAAGGCGCAACAGCACTCGTGCAAGCAGAGCCAGGCTATAAGGTTGGCTTGTATTGCAGCTTGAGCTGCACACCATATTGCAACCTCATCGCCTGGAGTCTCCTTGCCAAATGGTCTGCGCAGCTTCCGGCAGCTTCATCATGTGCAAATGTTCTGATCAAGTGAGCCCTGATCGAGGGCATCCGGCACCTTTTTCACCCACATCCATTAGTAGCTGTGGGCAGTGTGCATGGGATAAGCATCACACAATATTGTTTGTCAGCTCTTGCAGGTGTGATAGTAATGCTGGTGACATGCAGGCATCCTCAAATTCTGCTGCTGCCTTTGCAACAGTTCCAGCGCAGCATTGGTTACCTTCTGGGGCAGGGCCTGACCAAGGCAGAGATCCTGAGGATGTGGGGTCAGAGGGCAGGGCTATTGGTGGAGCCCCTGGATAGGCTGCATGGGGAAGTGCTTGCACTGCGGGCTAGTGACCGGCCCCTGCAGGTGGGCTTCTTCCCTCCCCCCATCCTGCCTGGATACCCTGTTGTGTGGCGAGGTTTATGCTGTGTAGCACATTGCCTTGATGCAGCTCTGCAGATGTTGCCCATCAATGCTTTGATGTTGACCACTTCAAGTTGTACAAGTTCCTATATTTACAGATAACAAGACACAAACAGCACACAACTCCCATGAAGCTTTGTAGTTCTTGTCAGCAGCCTACTTTGTTGACGCCTGTCATTTGAGTGCAGGACCTTGCTCTGCCTTTTCATCAGCGAGCTGTCCCCATAGCGCAGGCTCAAAGCAAAATCTTTGTGCCACGTAAGTCGTTTGAATTGCAACGCCCTCGACCACATTCTGCCAGCATTGCTGCCTCAACACATCAGCAGGCCTGTTGCACATCAACCTTGTTCGTTTCAGCCTATAACACATGCATAGTACAAGCAAGACATATGTCATATCTTGTTGCCTCCCAGTGCAAAGGGGATCTACACTGCATATTGTCAAGTTGCTGCATAGCTTGGAGCCTTGCACATCTACTTGACGTGTGAGAGCTTAACATTTGATACACATTCACACAACCGTCTGCATGACCAAATGTCACAATAATTTGTGAAGGTGCTTAACACTGTCCTCGTCCCTTGTCAAGTCTCCATCACTGCAAGACGTACAGGCCATAGATGGGCAAGATCATGTGCGGTTTGTTCCCTTTGATGGATGGCATGCCATGCAAAGCATGCATAACTCCCAAGTCACAAGTGATTATAGCTCAATCATGCTTGGCAGCATTCTCGCAGGAGCAAGTTGCATTTGACAAGACACTGCTGTTCAGGTGGTAATTCGCCTGAGCCCCCTGCCAGAACCGACAAAGTAGCAGCAGCCATCTCAGCTCTGGTGGGCCCTCCTCAAGCTGCATACTTGTACCGGCACAACAAAGACAGACTGATATCTTTCAGGGGAGTACACCAAGGCATTGATGGCAAGTTCATTGCCAAGGCAAAAGTTGGCAAAAGAGGCGCTCTTGTGCATGTGGGTCGGTTTGCCACAATAGAGGCCGCAGCCAGAGCTTATGATGCAGCAGTGTACAAGTACTATGGTTTTCGGCGTCTGTTTAATTTCCCTCAGGAATATGCTCATTTGAAGCCACACAGTGCTGAGGAAAGTGCCGGTGACAAGCAGAAACTCAGCAAGAGTAAAGGGTCTGTTCAGCTGGCGCTTCAGCAATGAAGTACACTGCTATTCAGCTGACAGCCTTCAGTGTTCAGCTGCAGCTCAGCCAGACATAAGTTGCATAAGATTGTCCACATTGATGCTTGCTGCACTGCATCCTCACGTGCAGTCTGACAAGCTCCTGCTCACACAGGCTCCATTGGGGTTACGCTTCAATTGTAATAGTGAACATGAAGTAAGCTGCTGTTCACTTGTAAACGTACGTGCCAATGCCCTCAAGACAGGTGCTATCCAATCCACTCCAACATCAATGTGAGATTTTTATTTTACACAATGTACATCCTGAATTTAGCTAGACGTGTACATGTTACAGTGTTTTAAGTGAAGCAGGTCTTTGGTAGGATTTGGATGCAGCACCAGCAGTTGCCCAGCAGCACACTCAAAGAGATGGAGGATGGAGCAAAGTGTACTGGATTTGCAAGGATGGGTGGGCCATGCATATTGATCTGTCGGTGACCATGTGTGTGCTTCGCAGAGAGATGCAATCGCTCCAGATGCACTTCCCTGTGCACAGGACGATTGTCACTCCTGCGCCAATTTTGCTTCGAACCGCTCGCGCACAAACAGACAAACAGGCACTTGCTGCTTGCAGGCTCTCATCTCATGTAGGCTGTCCATGGTTGCTGATGTGATCGCCTTGCTTTGACCGAAAGCTCGCCGAAGATGTCTTCGCGGCCGACCTCGTCGCCAGAAAAAAGCCGCTTCCACACGCAGCTATCCACTGGGGCAGCAGGGTACGCGTACGGTCGTGCATAGGACACATGCTTTTATAGGACCACTTGCTCGACAGCTTGTACAGTATCCCTATTTCTTGCATTGCTCAAGGGCAGGCAGTCAGAACAATCGACAGTCTAGCGTTTTGGCAACAGGCTCAAGCATAGAGAACTTAGTCAGTCCAACTTGGGTCAGTGGGGCTATGACAAAGAAAAGGAGAGGGATAAACACATACAGGGCAACATTGAGGTCAGCATAAATTGCTGATGTTGCTGACTGATCATGTGCTAGTGTGCATCTCACTGTGGGTCAGCCAACATGCAACTTGTCTTAGCTTGTCCAGTTGCTAGCAGAACTCTGCATACATACAAGACACGCTCACACACACACAGAGCAACTTTGTTCATGCAGGACTTCTTTGTTGAAGCAGAGCAGCGACGATTCAGTCACAACAAGAGAGACTTGTTGTGCGCTTCCCCTCTGCTGCTTTCCATTATAAGCTGGTAGGTAGTGAACATTGGCACGACAGGAGGTCTTATGCTTGCAGGGTAGATCTGCTGGACATCAGCAGCCTGTTGACAGATGCTGCCTCTGCAATTGTTGATGATTCCTTCCTGCGATGTTTCCAGTCAGCATCAGAGGACCCCTGGAACTGGAACGCATACCTCTTTCCTGCTTGGCTGTTGGGGGTTGTCACTCGTTATTGCATCCTGTTCCCTTTGAGGTATGTCAACAGCTCCAGGATCATGCATTGCTACTATGTTAACAGATTTTCACTGAGCACATCTTTGCATTGGTTGTATACCAGTCTTAGTCCCCTCAGCTTGAATGGCAAATGACCTCCCTTTATCGCACCAGCTACATGACAGCACAATGTTGTGTGAGATGCAGGCTGATTATTCTGCTGGGAGGGTTCATCATCTTCTTTGTTTGCTTCTTCACAGTGCACAATGTCATTCAGGTGAGCAGCGTCTCATATTACTTGCCTGCCTATAGTGCCCAGTCTTAGGAATCAGGAATCTACATGGGCATTCTCAAAGCAAGCACATGTCTCACAAGAGCACCTTCTGCAGCACTTTGCGTGTTGTTGTGATTGAGTGTTTCAAGTTGTTCATTCTGCATATGCATGCTAGTGGAGATGAGGTTCTAGTGAGGTGCGCAATAGACATCACTGTGTCCAGGCCATTCTGTATTGGGACAGCTGGGTTGAGTGATCGTCAATTGTATTCTTCCAAGTGACTGATTGGATGGCTGGCTGGCTGGCTGACCAAGTGACTGAACAACCTACTGACTGATCAACCGGGGAATGGACGGATCCAACCCTAGCAACACCGCTTCCTGGGTTAGTCTTACTTACACTTACAAGCGTCAGAAACACTGCCAGTGGTCTGCAGGACAAAAGGCGCAGAACAGCCTGGGAGAGAACATTAGTACAATTCCAGTGCCGCATGTTTGTGGCATCCTGGACAGGTGTTGTCCGGTACCACGGCCCCCGGCCAGTCAACCGTCCCAACAATGTCTGGGTCTGCAACCACACATCCATGATCGATTACATCATCTTAACATCATACAGCCCCTTTGCGGTTATCATGCAGCTTCACGCTGGCTGGATAGCCTTTCTGCAGACTCGGGTGCTGAGCTGTCTCGGCTGCCTCTGGTTCAACAGAAATGAGGTACTCAGCCTGCTCTGATCCAGCTGCAAGAGTCAACTTGTGTCCGTTGGTAGACAGAACTAGCGAGAGTGATTAGATCTGCATCCTGCAGCTTTGCCAGGCATAGTAAGTAGATCAGCCTTCTGCAGCTTGAACAACAAGTCTGCCCATTGGGTGCTTGCAGCTTCATGCATCCGTGGTTTGTTTGTGCCCATTCAGACAACTGCATGTTTTTCAATATCTGCAGGATGCTGACCCATAATTATTAGTTGTGTGTCCATAATCAGCAATTTTGGTACCACCCATGAGCACATGCAGGGATTCACATGCTGGACCCTCAGATGCAACTTGTGAGTCAAGCAGCCATGCTCCATTGAACTACACATATGCCTAGGAGGTTGCATGCTAGGCAACCTTCAGTTGACGGTCTGCTATGCCATCCCAAGCAGGCGTCAGAGGCTTATTGGTAGAGGCCCAAGGTTGGTATTGCTGCAGGTCAAAGATCGCAAGATTGTGGGTGAAAGGATGAAGGCCCATGTTGCGGCAGCTGACACCACTCCCCTTCTCATCTTCCCAGAAGGCACCTGTGTCAACAATGAGTACTGTGTCATGTTCAAACGGGGTGCCTTTGATCTGGGCTGCACTGTCTGCCCAGTGGCCATCAAATACAACAAGATATTTGTAGATGCCTTCTGGAACAGTCGGCGCCAATCTTTCACTGCACATCTGGTATGACCTTGTTGCAGACTTGCATGTAAGCTTCTTTTCTGCATCTGGCTTTTTCAAGAAGAGCTTTTTCAGGGAAACAATTTAAGCTTATGTGTATAAATATATGGACCAACAGCATCACGAAGACATGGTCGCCAGCGTTTGGCTTAGCAAGTGCTGTGCTGACAAGCACACTGCAGGTTTCATGCAAACACTCCCTCCCCCTCCCCTCCCCCTTTGTCTCAAAGTGAAAGATGGTCCAAACAGTCCCCAACTTGGGGCTTGTGTGTTTGCAAACAGTCTGGTGTGACCGCGCAGGAGCCTCTAGCAAGCCTACATGTCAGGCATGTTATGTAGCATTTGTCAGCAACATCAGAAGTGTTGCACCAATCCCAACACAGATTGCCTCAGATTCAGCACTGACAACGTGCAAGCTATCAGCTGTCACAGTGTGCTTCATCTATCTGTGCATCATATGCTGGTGTTGTGGCTGACTGCAAAGCATGTGTCCTGCAGCTGAAGCTGATGACAAGCTGGGCTGTTGTGTGTGATGTGTACTTTCTGGAGCCTCAGACAAAACACAAAGATGAGAGCTCACAGCAGTTTGCCGAGCGAGTGCAGAAGCTCATAGCCAACAGAGCAAAGCTGCACATTGCCCCTTGGGATGGCTATCTGAAGTACTACAATTTGGGGGACAAGGTATCACTCCATAATCTGTGCCTCATGCTTGTAGGCAAGTACACAATCCCTAGTTTCAGGGCCTTTCCCTGTGATGCAATTATACCAAGTGTGTGTGGGCTGATTGCAGCATCCTGACTTAATCGAGAAGCGGCGCAAGGCATTTGCTGATCTGATCAAACAGCATCTGAAGAATGAGTCCAGCCCAATGACTGATGGCATCGAGCATGAGGATGGTGAAGCGCACAGCTCATGAGCAAAGGGGTATGCCAATGTTTCGATCTAAGATTTTGGCCCTTCCCATTGCTTCACAAGACACCAGGAACCATTGAAGAGGATAATCTACTAGTCACACAGGGCACGAAACCACCCTACATGCCAGTGCTGGAGCATTAGCATTGTGACAACCTATGTACTATCATAGAGTCTGATAATGGCAGCCTAACTGCTTGGCTGCCTTTGAGCATTATAGCTGTTCAGGTGAGAGAGGTAACTAGGTGTGTGGAGTCTGTTGAGTGTTGAGTCAGGGGTGCTGAAATCCTACCCCTTGTGTTAGAACCACAACAGAGTATTAAGTCACAAAACACAGAGATTGCAACGATTCAAACCAACAACCCCCGTACTTTGTAGAGACAACTGGTCCAGGTGTGTCAGTTATCAATTTGCACACGTTGTTGAGGTGTCAAGTTATACTGCATTCTCCCATCACAGGCACAGGGGTTACATTGCATCAAAGCCCAAGATCACATGTGGAGAATTGTTGAGCAGCAATGTGGATGTCAGCAGGTCAGATGACGACTGGTGTGTTGCCTATGAAGGAGAATCTCTGTGGGCAATGTTCATGGGATACATGTGTCAATGAAGTTGACCAGGTGACGAAATTTGGAATTTGCCTTGCATCTTTGGATGCTTCATGGCATCTGACCAACATATTAGCCAAGCAAAATATACACCTTGACATCCTGCAAATAACCCAATACTCGCACATAGCAAGATACATTGCTTTCCTTGCATCAACCCATTTTGCTGTGGTGAGAAGAGATGTTGTCAATCTTCCGCAAGTCCTTGTTCAACCGGGCCTCTGCACGTCTCTGCTTGTTGGGATCGCCACTCTCTGCAACAGGTGCACGAGTGTAAAGGTTTCTGTACCATCACATGGCTTAACGAATAAGAAGGCAAGGACTGTATCACTCATTTTGGGAGGATTGCTATGCCAAGTGCTTCAAAGCAATTCAGTAATACTGCACTCAACAGGACATAACCAGCAGAAGGTAACATATATGGTCAATGTTGGTACAACTGCTCAAGCATATACTGCAGCAATCTTGCAAAACCTGCTGCCTTGGTCGAGAGCATAGCAGGGAATGCAGCATAGAACCAAAGCATTATCTGCACAGTAACAAGGGAGGAAAGGTAGCTCACGTGTCATCCTGCTGGCGCTTTGCTGAAGAGTGGACCCAACATTCTGCAGTGTGCTCTGAATGCGGGAGCCAAAGTCGGGAGTACCCCCTCCTGCTGCACGTCCCTGACCAGAGGTCTGCATTAAAGAAACCCAGTTGCACAGAACAACAACTGACACATTGCAAAGCACTGTCTATGACAAGTAACAGTCAGTTTCAAGATAGTTGGCCTTACCGCCTCAGTCTGGTTCACCATCCTGTCAATTGCGGGGATCTTGACAGCCTCGTTGAGGACTGCTGAGAAAAGAGGTCCCACAATAGCCTCATACATCCATGTGGCTCCCTGTTACAGCAGTGCAATCATTGTCATGCATTAGTCAAGAATTGCCATCAGCAAAATTGACTGTTGTGTTAATCGCGTCTACTGCACCTTTGTCTGTGGCAACACTAGCCAAATCAGCACAGCAACTCTGACTTCACCGTACAGAGGGATCCTGCAAAGTTGGTGTATGTGTTGCTGACGTGAAGGTTGAGGAGTACTGTAGGGGCTTGACGCAGAAGGAAACTTTACCATTGCAGTACAGGCCACACAAACTTCTCGAAGCCTTGAATTAACGAGTACAGCAACCAGTACACCAACCACTGCAACATTGCAAATTGGCAAGTCAGACCTAAGCATTGCACAGCAGCATCTAAATATCTGGTGGTCCATACCTGTGTATCGTCCTCGGTGCCTGAGGACTCGATTGCCATGAAAGATCCATAAGCGGGAAAAGCAGCCCAAAGCCGAGGCTGCAAACACCGCTCACGTTGTCATCGAGGCATCAAGCCTCGAGGGCCGACAGTTCATGCCACCCTTGCCGCGAATGCTCCTTTGATGTACATGTAACGGTATGATGTTTACCTGAGGGCGCCGGTCAAAACAGTCCTGAAAGTCATTTTATGCCGCCAGTGATGGTCTTTAGGCTATCTGCAGATCAAGGGTACGGGCAGTCAAGGTGAGTTAATCGAAAGCAGGCAAAATGATTGACGATGTGCTGTTTTTGAAAACGTGAATGCGTACGAGCAGTACCTGGTGCGTCACTCTCTTGAAGCTATGCACATGCGATCGCGAGTTTCGGCCTGCGGAGAAGTGATGGCTGTCAGCAGAGGAAGAAGAATGTTGCATAGCTAGCAGGGACTCAGCAGTCATGACTAACATCTGAACCGAACAAACAGACTGTGTCCAATGTCGCAGTGCTGTAGTGCTGGATGATTATTGCTTTGCGCGAGCGAGTTCAGGGTATCAAGCAGCTCCTGCTGGAAGCGAAGACACATTCATGCAATTCATTTCTGCTGCAAGAACTGACGGTCTGCGTTATGGTATTGATTACATATGGTATTTATGGTAAGCTGGTGCCCATGCACATCAAAGGACAGCTCGGCCACACAAGACTTGTAACCATGTCATGCATGCAATACTGTACTAGTAACCCATCATTGTTTTATAGACTGATTGCCTAGTGCGGAACCCCTTGTGCTGCAAATCTTTCAAGTCCTTCACTCACCTTGGTCTCAACAATTGATTATAAAAACCATATGGGCCCTATCCATATGGTGCACTGCAACACAGATGAATTTTAGGGTGACGAGTCAAGCCATCACGCAGAAGCAGCAGCTGCTAATAGCTTGTGGAGATTTGCCAGCACTTGGCTAGCTCCAGTAGCAGACAGTCCATATGCGTTTAGTATTTGCTCGATGTCCTGCAATACACAAACCACTTCACATACTAGAGCGGATAATATTTCTTGCTGCTACCCTGTTCCACAAGCTGATACCCAGAAATGATATCACCTGTGCAGCTCAGCTGGTGACAAGCCACCACTGCTGGAGCAGCGCGCAGAGCCCACAGGTAATATCATTCTTAGTATGCTTGCCATATACAGTATTACTTCTTGGTACCTTATCAGCTGCACAAAACAAAGATTAAAACTGCAGGAGCGCATGCAGCGTAACATTGAAACAACTACACACAACAAACACTCTGAGACCTTTTTTGGTCCCAGGCAACTTACCAAGCCAGCTTGAGATTTTGTCCACGGGCCAAACTTGTTATCAACAACTCTAAGAGCATGCATTCTACCCAACAAGGCACCGTATACGTCATCCCTGCATGCCTCACAGACGTTCTCGCCATGATTGCCACAAATCATCAGATCAGTTGGCTGGCCAAAGCCTCTAGAATGCTTCTTCCCTCTTCATCAGATTAGATGCATATTGCACGCTGCCTTGAGCATATTGCAGGCAAGATAGCATGCAGGTCTCACCTTATTCAGGAGGTAAATGGCATATGCAAATCTGGCTCGGTCAACTCCCTGGCAGTATAAAGGGAACTCTGGAATGCTGCTGCTGGCCGACCGCTTGAAAGCAGACTGCGCATAGCTGGCAGGCAGAGAGGGACTGGGCACACTGTTGCCGTCAGGGGACCTGCATTGCCATTTGCTACCAATGTGACTGATGGGCAAGGGTTAGCTGAATACAGCAGCCAGGCATGTGAACTCCTGGGGACCAAGCAGATGCAATTCAGAAAACAGTCATTTGCTTGTTAATTAACTAATGTGAAGTCACAGATGGGCGTCAGCCTGTGCAATGTGCATGCAATTCACTAAACGCATCTCAGCACAAGGCTCCTGGTCTGTGAGCAATAGCAAATCACATGTAAACTTTCTGCAGAGACCACTGCTGAGTGATTTTGCGTCGTTGGGATGCAAGTAATTTAGTTGCTGCATGAATCCTGCAATCAGCTCCAAGCCTGTGATGCTTTGTGTAGTACAAGCAGGCTGGAGGGGATTTATGACATCATAGCCCGTCTCACCTGTAGCTTCCAGCTGCTGCAGCATGAATAAGGATCACAGTCTTGCAGTTGCCCATCTTGATGGGGTAGCGTAGAGGCACATCCAAATAGAACCCTAACCGCTGCACCACTGAAGCCAAATAGCCTAGGGCTGCTGCAGCTCTACGCATCTCCTGCTTGTCACCTTCCCAGTTCATGATCCCCTCTAGACCCCCCCGACCCAGCAGGGGGTCTAGGTCTAGGCCCCCTATTGTCAGCAGGGCTGCCTGTCTACAGCACCAGCATGAGAAGAATGGTAAAGCAGGACCTGAGCATCACAACTGCAGAAGAACGGCTTACAACGTAGTTCCAATAACCATTCCTAAAAGGTTCACACCATCACGGAACAGTTGACAACTGTTACTACCAGGGACTCACTCACTATGCAGCATGACATGCATGTATGATATCTGTGCTTTGTCAGGATGTTGATGTCCTGGCACATGTGATCAGCCCTGTTGACTGGCCACAGCACCTGCAACCCTTCTTCTGCTTCACCTTCTGCATGTACGATAGCACCAGGTGCATTCTACTGCTTGAGGCTACAGTGGCACAGGCACCACAAAGCTCACAGCAGAAGAGCGCAGCATATCTCTGTATCGCTGTTCTGACCTGGCTGAGTACTGATTAGCAGTTGGGGCAATCTTTGATCACCATGATCAAGAAGTGGACTGACTAACCTGAAACCGTTCTTGGCAGGGGCAGATTGCTTGCGCTGTGTGACTACCAAAGCCCTGGGAATCCCACTGCAGCTGGACCCTGCAAGCACTTCCACACTCACGCGGCCGTGCTATACTGCCACACCAAACGAGACCATCAGATCTATCACACCAACATTCCTGATCAGTGTGCAATACTTAGCTTTGTGCTGTGTAAGTCCAGGCAGGTGTATTTATGGTCCAATGTGATGCAAGCAGCAGAAGAGTGAACGAGCAGGAGAGAGGAGCAGGGCAGAAATGACAAGGGCTCACAAGCAGTATTCGTGAACCAATCTGGAAGCCATACATTTTTTTGCGCTGAGCTGAGCTGACTGACTGCAAGGACAACAATTGCTTCTTTGCAGTGCCAGCAGTGTGCATACCATACTTTCAGCAGTAGGAGTCTGTGAGGGGGCAGACTTGCAGCAGTAGAGGGTGTGAAGGGGCAAACTTTCAGCAGTAGGGGTTGTGAGAGGGCAGACTTTTAGCAGTAGGGGTTTGTGGAGTGGGGTGGGGGGGGGGCAGAGTTGAGGGAAGCAGACCTGCCTCAGAGCCAGCCCACCAGCACCTTTCCAGCTGATCCTCCAGGAAGCCTTGGGGAGGGGCCTGGCACACCGTCACTGCAGTACCAACCAACTGCTACCTATCAAACACTCTCAAAAAGAGTACACTCCTTTACAGGTTACAGCGGGGCCTTCTATGCACTGAAGCAGCCAGGGACAAGTGGTTACAGCCAAGAGAAGCAGACATCTTCATCCATTGAAGCACCACAGAAGCAGCTGCTAGGCATGACTGTTGAGCTACAGGCTAGATTCTGCATCGGCTTCAGATTTGGCACCAGCCAAGCCTGAGATGGTGTTTGCAGCATTGAAACCCTGACTGCTCATTAGCTCCTGCTCAGTAGCTCATGCTCAGTAGCTCATGCTCAGTAGCTCATGCTCAGTAGCTCATGCTCAGTAGCTCACGCTCAGTAGCTCATGCCCTTTGACCTCAGGTCCGAGATGACTCTGCATGTCCTGACTGGCAAACAAGCAACTCAGCAAAGATTGAAGGCAGGCACCTGTCTGAGGACCCACAGAATAGACAGTGGCCAGGGTGCAAGCCATCCTGCAGCGTCGCCCCACCAGCTGAGCGTGCAAGGGGCGGTACATCATTCTGCCCTCCGGCCCCTTCAGCACCACATCTGCACTGTCCAGCCGCCCATGAGCAGCCTGCACGCAGAAATCAGACATTGCATGTTCCTCATGACTTGTCTTAGCTCCACCACTCTATGCGACGTTTGAAGAAGACTACAACTCACAATTTATCGGTGTCCACAGACGTGTTTTCTAAAGGTGAATGGATCAAGTGCTGCCTGATCTTAGGAACTTCAAAACAGCTCAATTGTCAACCAATAAGGATCAGGTCATGGTGCATTTCACGGCCAAAAACGAAAGCCCTTTTAGCCAAGGGCAGCAAGATGGCAGTACGGTTTGGCAATCAACCTTTGAGTACTGTCAAGCTAGGACTGGATACTGAATAAAGTTCTGGCAACCTTGCAGCATTACAGGCAAACTCAATACTGGACCGACCTTCAAGGTATGGAGAGCCTGGTGCAGAGACTGCAGTTGGGCTTTAAGGATGGTGTGTGCCAGGGTCTGTGCCTTCTAGCCACGCCGCTGATGGCTCCCAGCAGAGCATCACCATGTTCTTGGTGCTGTTTTCGAGCATGCCTCAAGGCATCCAACCTCAAATGTTGCTGCTGGCAGTGTTTTTCTATGCTGCAAAGCCTGCATGCCGCCAAGGACATGACACAACACCAAGGATGTGACAAAAACCAGGCGGAATGACACCTGTGCAGACGCTTGATGCTCACAAGGCAAAGATGCTGGTAAGATTTGTTGAGATATGAGCAATCTGTGCTAGATGTACATTGTATATACATTGACCCTCTTGAAAAACAGTGCACATGTTTTCAGATATTGCACGTCACGCAGCATGACAGGCATTTCGTTAGGGCAGCTGACCTAGGCTCATGGCCACTAGGCTGCTCAATCTCCTGATTTGTCATCATACCCTTGTAGGCCTTTGGTGTCTAGTCATTTTCTGTTCTGCCTTTTCCAATCACAGGATGGCAGCGTTGGTGCTCCCAGGGAAACAGTATTCTTGCTTCAATACCAATGCACAGTCAAAACCTGCTGCTGAACAGTCAACGCCGAAGCGCAGGCACTTACTTCAGTCAGCTGCTCAGACAGGCTGTGCTTGCGGTCCAAGGCTGTTTGCAACTGCCCTTGCTGTTGAGCTAAAGCCACCATCCTTGCATCAAGCCCTGCTAAATCTACCTGCAGCAGACACACAATGCTAGAAGTTTGAACTAGCAAAGCGCAGCGCAGCACAGCACGGCACGGCATACCTCATTGCAGTCGACTGCAATCCTGGTTGTGAACAATACAGGCAAGAGCGCTGAGCCAAGGCTCCAATACCTTACATGCCTCTATCTGGCCTCCCAGAAAAGGAGGCCTGGAATGTGGATGCTAGGCGGGCCTGCTGCATGGGAGAAGCCCCAGAGGGGCTGTTCATGCTGGCCAAATCAGGACCACTGCCAAATGCAAAGCCCAGCTTGGACCTTACTAAGCCCCGCAACCTGCCAACATGCCACAAAGCTGTGGACATTGAGCATAGCTGTTGAACCTTATTCTACTACGAGCTGCCACTAATACTGATATGTGTGCACGTGACATGCATTTCTGTCATGTGTGTCACACAGTGAATATGCAATGGCAATGAGATGCTGTCATGCACCAAGGCTGTTACAAGGCTGTTAACCACACCAACAATGCTACAGTCCAGACGTAACACAATAATATCAACCCAACTTAGAATGGATGGGGGCTAGGTCAAGGTCATTTGACACATAATAACAAATTTGGCTTGGAACAAGCTTGCATGCAAATGATTACAAGTAGAGATGCTCATACAAAATACAACCGTTCAATAGTTGCGCAGTTACTGGTTCATACAATCGAGCAGATGTTTTGCTTCTTGACATCAAGATGATGCAGGGCAAGACTTAGGGTAAAGTTCACGGTTCAGGGGGAGAAAATGGGTGTACCTGCCAACCTCTGGGTCACATCAGGTGTGATGGCGGTTGGAGTCTGTGGCCGGGAGATTGGCCTTGTGCAGCAGGCTCTCTGCTAGCTGCTGCCGAGCGGTCTGCATACAGGAGTAACAGACACTTGCTGTGCAGTAATGCATGCACATATAGTATCGTTGCAGTGGAAAACAGTGTGTGCCTTCAGGCATCATGACAGCAGCCTTTGTACCAGCAGCCAACTCTGGCGGCAGAGCATTGTGTAGACGCTGTGAGACAGCCTATGGTCAGTGCTTGTAGCTGCTGAGACGAGTTGTCCAGACAATGCTAATGCTGCCGAATGCACAAAAGTGCTGGTGGTTTGTGGGACAGTAGGAGGTGTGCTGTTTGCTGCAGTAACAATTGCTATACTTGCAATATGTGTTGACATCAAGGGCGGCTTGCAAGGCAGGCAGCACTACAGGAGCCTAATGCCGCTAAGGTATGCAGCTGCAGCTTGCAGTACATCGAGTGAATACGCTGCTTGCAAGAATTTGTGAGGTGGGCACACGCTTGCCACAGGTTTAGTCACTTTGCATGCCTTGCTGCAGCAGTGCCAGCAGATCGCCCTAAAGGAGCATAGTTGTGTGTGCAGCTGCCCTGGGCTGCTTCTGAGTACAGAGGCTCCTTTACAATGCCTAATGGTTAGACTTGCTGTTGACCGACAGCTCATCTTGAAAGGAGCATACCTGCTCAGTGATGGACCCAGCATTGGGCATGGCATGCTCTGTGACTGACTGGTTTTGCAGTGATGCAGCCGCAGGCATGGTGGGGATGCTGGCTGCTGCCTTATCAGTTAAAGGCGGCAAGTCTGACGATGAATTGTGCAGAGCCAAGGAAGGGAACAGGGCACAGGCCGTCAGTCAGCTCAAGGATGAGAGTGTTGGGTGGCAGGCAGACGTCCAGAGCTGGCAGGTCGTTCTCGAATACATGAAGCTCATCTAGGTTGACCTCAGCTGAGAGAATGAGAGCCCTTCTTGCAGGCAGTGGTGGGTGTCCTGAGGCAGCATGTGCATCTGCCTCAGGAAGCTCTAGAGCCTGCTGGTGCTGCTCTGCGCCATCACTGCTGCTGTCCCCCATTGCTCACTGATTGATTCGCTAGTGCCGCCTCACTGGCAAATTCTGTCTGTGTGAAGCGAGTGGCAGTCGTCTGCGCAGTTGCACATTGTCGAGGGACAATGTGGCCAGGAGCTGGGCGTCTAGCTGGAGCTTTGTCAAGGTTGTACAGATAGACTCGAACAGTAAGCAAGCCTGGACTTCTGAGACGCTGAGCGACTTTATCTGGCCAATTGATAGGGCCCCAGTCGGGGTTGCAGGTACCTTGCACCTGCAAGAGGGGAAATTTGTGTGATATTCTGGTTGCATTGGCTTTCCTGAGCAGTATATTTTACCTGTTCACTAGTGTACAGCTTCTGCTGTGCCTGCTCACAATTGTCAACAGCAGCTAACGATGGTGTTACAAAGAGATCAAAACCATAGGAAATGGTACAGGAGTCCGCTGGCACCGCCAAATTGCGTCCTCGCACACCTCGAAGATGGTCCGGCAACCTGATTGGTCTCTACATATCGGCAATTTGTTGGAGGCAGCTTCTGCGAAGTGCAGGAGAGCAATTATGGTTGCTATCCAGGTTGCAGCACTGACTGCTTACCCATGTGGCTGCAAAGAAACCGGACATAGAGAAGATTCATACATGCCAAGCTGAATGAGTTTTGCTTGTGCATCATCGTAGTTCCTGTGACTGAGATTTTTGTGGTGTCGTGCCATGCATCCACCCGGTGGCAAGATTCACCCCTGCACTTGCTTCAGGAGGGCATCAATGCTGAGACTGAGTTGAGCTTCACGGCCAGCATAC
>JAYKYS010000288.1:0-47129 GCA_036924285.1 Asterella californica | reverse complement strand
GGCAAATGATACCTGGAGGTTGCCCAAGCTCTTGAGGCCATAGTAGGCAGTCAGGCTTTTGCACCAAGAAAGGCAGCTCCTTGGGTAAAGCTCCAGCCAGTAGGCACCTTCAGCAGCTGAACAGCAACCAGCACGATCATGTAGAGTAACAGCAATGCCTGTTCATGCAGCAGTTTATTGACAAGCACGCATATAAAGAGCGGACACGGCAGCGCAATTTGCTTACACCCTTGGGTGCTCCAAAGAGCAGATGCAGTATTGCAGCGCCTACTGCAGCATTGCACTGTGATGCAAGTGTAATTTGAGGGGTGAGCGGTGAGTTGCACCTGCTGTGCTGGAACATTCAGGCGTGTGGTGTAACTGCCAAAGCGGCAAGCACCCAGAACGCGGTCACCAACTTGCAGCTGTTTAGTAAGCACGTCCTGGCGTGAGTCTGCTGCCATTTCTGCTTGCTGGTGTGACAGGCTGTCAACAGCTGTGTGTGTCACGTCTGTGACTACACCTGAAAACTGGCATCGCCATGTTATGAGCAACATGATCAAATGGATAGTCAGAAACAAGTATCTTTGGGGACCAGGATTGGTCAGGTGTCCAGATGCAGGTGACCCACCTCAAGACCTGGCACAACCCTTTTCCTTTGGGGCAGCCTGGTACAAGCCCAGGCATGTAAAGACGTCTGCAAAATTGATGCCCACCTGAAGCATGTAAGTAATCCTTGGTTCTGGCCCTATGAGATTGTACAGGGGTAACTTTGGTGGTGCAAGTTCAACTCACCGCCTTGACTGCAACTGTGACTTCACCGGGCTTTGCAACTGATATCACAGTGTTTTGAAGTTCCAGATTGGCGATGTTGCCTGGTTTTGCGCCAGCTGCCACGCGCTGAGCCTCGCGCTCTTGCTCCAGATTTGTGAAATTGCATTTGTTGCTGAGCGGCAGCTGACTTGCGAAGCTGTTACCTGATAACGCAACTTCCAGGTAACTTGCAAACTTGCCCTAGCATAACTTCCGGATCAATTAACGGGGGGGGCGTAGGAAGATACTGTGACCGGCATCGACTGCAAAAACCGCTGTGGGTCAACGCCATATGGCATGCATGCAAATCATTTCGCCTTTCGTTGACCTTAAGGCCGCTGGTCGCTTTCACAGCGAAGCCTCATTGTGGTCATAACTGTATTCAAGGTATTTGTGCGGCGCTCTTCGCTCAACTGTGCTGTAGGGACTCTGTGACCGGGTGCTCACCTGCCGGTCTAGCACAAAACGTGTGCCTCTGTCAAAGCGTCTGATCAGTGCACGGTGCTGGTTCCTTTGCGCCCAAAGAGCTGTGAGTAGGGGTCCTATTGTCAGCATGCTGACATGGCGATGCGCCTGCCTGAACAAGCTCTCAATAAACCACACAGCCCAGGTTAGCTTCACACCAAGCTGACAGACCATGTCTAGTGACTCACTTGGTGGTCAATTCACCTCGTGACTCTAGGTAAAGCATATCCTACGCAGGTGTCACAGTTGCTATGCCTCAGCCCACAGAGCATACTCCCACACAGGCCAAACACACTACCAGCCATGCCGGGCCCTCGAAAGCTGCTGCACTGATTATTGGTAATGAGATTCTGTCTGGCTCTATCACAGACACAAATACACCATGGTTGGCTCAGCTACTCTACAAGTAAGACGTGGCTGTTTCACACAATTTTATATCATTCATTGACGTTGCTAGTATTGGCGTCAGCTGGCACAAAGCGCTCATGTCGTGTACACTCATGTCACCTTGCCCTGCTATATACACAGCTGTCATTGTGTAAAGGCAGGGAGTTGACCTTGTCCGGGCAGAGTACCATTCCTGATGACACAGATGACATTAAGCAAACTGTATTGCGACTGAAGGATCGTGTCGGACCAGATGGTGTAATCTTCAGCAGCGGTGGCATTGGACCAACACATGATGATGTCACCTATGCCGCAATTGCAGCAGCCTTTGGTATGCCACGTGATGCTTGCACCCTATAAAATGTTGCACACAGGTCTGTGTTGTCAATGGCATGATGAATGGCATGCTGGATTGTAAGCTGCATGGACAGTCAGTCATTATAGCAAAATAGCTGACGTCATCTTGCAATACTGGCCTACTTGGCAATATTGATTCTTGCTGCGGGTCATTACAGCAGTAGCGCTGATGTCAACTGCAATATTGGCCTACTTGGCAAGCTTGCAGTCCCTTGCAGGTGGCAATGCATAGTACTGAAAGGCTGCACGCTTAACAAACCTTTAGCATTCACGGCTCAGAGCTCCATGCTTGTGTACAGCAAGGCCCTAACATACTGCAAACGTAATTTTCATACAATATCATGCAGCCAAGCATGAGTATGAAGGAACATGCAAATGTGCACATGTTGAACATCCTTTGTGGGGCTAAGGTTCGTCGCTCCCACTGAATGATGAGTGTGGACATCATGGTGTGGCGCTGCAGTGCAGGAGTGGCGCTAACCGTGCATGAGCCAACAGTGAAGCTAATGCAGGAGCACTACGCCAAATCAGGCAAGGAAGTGAATGCAGCCCGACTGAGAATGGCAACTTTACCTCAAGATGCTGAGGCAAGTGAAGCTCAAACTTCAAAAGTTGAAGCATACTGTGTCTGCTGGGTCCACACAAGTGTCAACCAGTCAGAGCTTGAAAGAGCTGGACCGTAACCTTGTTGAGGTTTGGCTTTGTCAATCTGTACAAAATGTATACATTGTGACATGTCACAACTAGAAAGTTGCAAACAGCTGTCTTGTGATTTGGCAACAATAGCAAGAAAGCGGATGCACAGTCTTCATTGGATGTACTCCACCTCTGCAACAAGTCTGGACCAATGGGGATTGCCAGACCTGCAGAGTTGTACAATGGCAAATAATATGAGAGTGAAAATCTTTTTGTTGCGGTCAGCAGGTGCTAGTCACAGAGGGCTTGTGGGTGCCTTTGGTCAACCTCCATAATTGTCTACATACTGCCGGGCAACCCAGACTGTTTCAGGCATGATCAGTGCCCACAAGGACCGGTTTGTTGGCGACCAAGTACTTAAGACCCTCGCGGTATACACATCCACGGGAGAAGGGAGACCTTGCAACTATTTTTTGGAGAAGTTGCAAAGCAGTTTCCAGATGTACGAATGGAGGATCCTACCAAATGTCAATGCACATGACAAGCGCTTCACTGCTAAGCTGCAGCTGGAATCTCGTGATGCACAACAGTTGCAAAGGGCTATGGCTGTTGTCAAGGACAAGATTCCAACTCATGTCATTGCTGATGATCCTTCTTAGAGTTTGGCAATACAGAAATGGTAATGTACGTCATATCTGCAAGGTATTGCATTGCCATGGCCACTAAGCATCTGCAAACTAGGTTCTGCAATCACGTCCTGCAGAGCCTTTTGTACAGCCCCCTTGGTTATCTGCAAAGCCTTGTTCGATCTCAAGTTTGCAGAGCTTGGAAAGATTCCTGGACAAATTTGCAAACTCTGCCGTGCATCACTCACAGGGGCACACGCGTGACGTGTATATGACGTCAACACGTCAACGCTTGAAAGAAGCTCGGCTCATCCCAGGCATCAGTTTTGAATGTCCGCATTTCTTGTGCCATCAGCAGTTGTCTGCGAATATTCTTTGGCAGTCGTGACCGGCAGCACGCATTTAAGTCAACACAATTCAGCCTCAAAGGACACAGTGCTAGTCCGCCTGAAATTCAGCAACAATCAGGTGCAAATAGTCGCCTCCTCACAATGGTGCGCATCAACGTGACAAGCTTGGCGGCCTTGCCTCATCATTGCCATGACTATCCAAACAGTTGCCGGTAAGTGACATCGACCTGCATTGCATATATGACCATATGCATACCAGTTGCATCCTCTGCCGATCTGTTGGTTTGGAATGTACTACGTACCACTTGCACAAGTGTGCACCGGCTTTCATTTCACAATCAGCTGTCCTGAGGTTCTGGAATCGAGTTGGCATGCTGCTCTGCAGGTCAGACGACCTTTGACTGGGGCCGCCCTGCACGTGAGAGCTTGTTCTTGCTCTGAATCGAGCCAACCTGCTTCTTATCTAGTTGCTTTGTGCTGTGGTTGCTGTTGTGGTGCTTCGAAAGATCGTCTTGGTCGCGCAGGCTGGTAACCACATCGTCCAAGAGCGAGATTGACCCAAGCTGCCAGGACTCTGTGGCTCCGGAGCGTCCGCCAACCCCGCCAAGGCGTGTAACTTCAAGGAGTATCGTAGGCATCCGTGTCTACATAGCTGCCTCTGCCGTATCGATTGATTTCTCGGGGCGGCAGCCCAAAACACCTTGCGCTGCCTTTGCAGGACCTCACTGTCCCTGCCTCGCAGCCAATCAACTTCCACTACCATAGCTCCACCCCACAACCTGTTTGTCGGTTCATCTAAATGTGCCTACACCACCGAGATCTGCCCTTCTGCCCCTGCTGACACAGTCACTGAGGCCCGCACCCTGCAAGTACACTCCCGGAAGCCCAGGTGAGTGTCCTGACAAAAGACGTTTGATGTTACTGATACCTCTAAATTATCAGAAGACTCCACAGAACATCCAACATCTCTGAATCCCATGCGTTAACACTCACATAGCTGGACCATGTCCTGAAAGCAATAGAAAGTTGCCCAACTGCAGAGTCTGACATGAATAAGAAGATACGCTGCAGGAAAGACATGCTGTATGTCAACATCTTGTTGTTCACGTCACAAGATGTTCTGTTCAAGCGTGCTACAATCGGCTTGTAGACATTGCTAGCCATGATCATTTACCAATTTAGCGGCACAGGATCTGTATCATGCCCATTTCTGCCAAAATGCCAAAGGTTGGTCTGCTTTGCAGGTACCTACTACATCAGTGACAAGGCAAATGACTATTGCAACACTTTTGATGCCAGTCTGAAGGTCACTGCCACCTGATCAAACTCATCTGAAGCCTGTTTGCAAGCAACACCCACCTCGGGTATTGAACAGGGCATGTCGATTGAAGCTATTTTACTACTGGAGATACTTAAGCTAGTCTAAGCATGCATTGCTTCATCAGCGGTGCAAGTCACTCCACTGTGTTGATAGTTGTAAGCAGCATCACCAGATTTTAGTTGTATATTACTGTATACAACTACATTATAGGTGTTTGCGCCTGTAGGCACAGCTGCATAGAAGAGTTGCTTATTGTACTTGAGGCATTTGAGAATGTAACATCTTGACTGGTCCAATCAAGCTCTATGTGCACTGATCCAGCCAGCCATCACACCTATATGTAGCTTAGTGCAGCTGCCCCAAATGCGATAACTGGTCATGGCTTGATCATGTGCAAAAAGCACTGGCTTTCATGCACCCCGTTGCTGAGTCACAATGCTGACCGCCGAATGTGTTCAGCATGCACATGTAGCTATATTGCAACGTACCACTTGCACAACCTCACCCTTGGGCAGCACCTGCATTTGGACTTTGAGGGGCTCACCTGCAAGCATTGGTAGGCCTTTTATGCACTTGCAAGCAGAGCAGGACAAGAACGTTGCAAGTCAATGACCTTCTACCACGTTGCAGACATACACATCACAGGCTTGCCATGCTGCAAACAAGGATGGCAGATACTGTAGTTGCAGCATGTGCAGGCTGGTGACGTGGCAGATCATAGAGTCAAGCCTGCTTGAAAGCACGCTCTTGCACCAACAGGTGTCATAACAGAGACAAACGTCCAGTTTAGTGTCGGTTGCTTGAGGTCACTCTCTGCATACTGCTTCACAGAATTGCTTACTTTGCTTGGTTCTCCCTTCTTCCTCTCAACAATCAGCGTGACATCACATGAGGCACACTTGCTTGAGTTGATGGCTGCCATGACAGTGTCAAAGGACTGGCCCATCAGCATTGAGGAGCACCAACGCCCCCCAGTAGTCTTGCTTGGCCCTGCTGCCACTGCCAGCCCGTGTCTCTTTCACATCTTCCTGGATTGCAAAAACTCTGTTTCGGGTGTTGTCTACATGTTTGGTTGCATAGTGAGCAATTTGCAGCACTGTCAACAGCCTATAAGGCCAGGTTTGCCCATAGTAGAAAGTGTATTAGCTCATAGCAATTCTGTGTGCAACATCGACGGGCATGCTTTGTTGCGGGCTGAGACAGCCACGGAGTGCAGGAGGGGTGCATTTCATGGGCCTGTTGGTGGGGTGTGGTGCAGGAATCAAAATACCTTGGAGCGGGCTGTTGTGCCCCTGATCACATCTCCGATTTGGAGACCGCCAAGAGCAGCATTGCTGCCGTCTACCATCTTCTCAACGACTATTCTACCTTTCTGCTCTGCATGGCATGAGCTATGTGTGTTGATTGGGTTCTGTGCAACCACAGCAATGCTTGCAAGGGCGCGAAACACAAGATTGCAGTGGGTTGCACATCTTGGGTGATAGAGAATGGTATGCCATGGCACAGAAAGGGTGATGGAAAGTGAAGCACTGACAAGATTAAAGTTGCGCCTTATGCTGAAAATTCCAATGCTTCATGACTTTCCCCTTTTCTGGCAAGGGAAGCGATGACAGTCCTGTGCAACAAGCTGACATGCAGCATATGACACGCCGGGGGGTACCGTGGGTGACCTGCAAGTACCGCTCCCAAGGGCTTTGAAAGTGGCATGGTGAGCAGCTCCACTTCCTCTTGTACAGACCATTTTGCCTTCAAAGGCAGTGCTCCCTAAAGCAGGAGGCACCATTGCAGTGATAAAGCTTTACTTGTTATGTTTGCATGACCTGCTCAGCAGCCGTTGACCTAGATCAATCATGGCCTGCAGGATGTCCTCCAGCAAGGGCCATGCATTAGACCAACATAGTGTGTGGCCATTTCAAATGTCTAACACATGTTTTGCAAGGTGCACGCAAGTAGTGTCTTCTATGAGAATCCTACCTCATCCCCTTTGATGACCAGTTCCATCTCCTGTGGCCCGCTGGCGACGTGAATTGAACGTTTTCTTGAATTAAGTCTGTTGCAAAGGCACCTGCCGTGGAGCATCGGTCGAGAACGGAGTCCAATATGACCTGCATGTTGCACTGCATGCAGAGCTGGTCTTGGTGATGCGGTCTGCTGTACGGCTAGGACAGGCATGCTGGCACTCATTGTGCAAGATTGGTCAACGTTGGGTTCGCTCTTTTGTTCACGAACAACTACACTCCGTGGTCAGCGAGAAGATGGGGATCCTGAAGCTGAAGCCGTGAACGAGCCTAATGAAGACCGTCCTGTTGCAGCTTGCCAACTTGCCTCTGTCGAGAGCATACACTTTTACGTCAGGTCCTCGTATTGACGCCCCGCAGATTGTATTGGAGCGGAGGCGAATAAAGGCCTCCACTGAGGACCAGTGGTTAACCGAGCATCAGTTGATCTCACGCCTCATAGCGGAAACCACAGCGTTGTGCGGCGTTTTCTTTGCATGTCGAGATCATATCGCTGTTACTTGGCGACGTGCTGTGCGTTGCTTCTGTTTCGTAACACAAGAAGCTATCGGACAGGGCAACAGAGTGCTAGCTCTCCTTGACGACCACAGCCACTTAAAGAGCACGCATAGTCTGTTTTTTTCAACTCGCTGTCATCCCGTGGCTATCAAATAACCTATTCGGCGGCCAACGCACCCGGATCTTGCGATCAAGGACTGGGACGTCTACCTGTATGACAAAATCATCGTCTTTGCATCAAATATCTTAGGTAGCAATCTGCCGCAGCAATACTGACACTGGTCTTGTTCATGCCTTGGCATACTCAGGAGCACCATTACTTACCTCATGCAGAGTTTGGAGGGGCAGTAGATGCCACTGCCTTGCTTGACTTTATTGATGCTGGGACACGACCTTCTGCTGGCAGTAAACTCAGATGCATCAGATGAGCTGAGGGAGCTTGCAGCAGATCTTGGTGTTGATTTTGACAGCAAAGGCTCTGTCATCACAGATCATTTCAACAGATATGATCAGCAGCATGCCGGCATCGTAACCAGCCATGCGCTGGACTCCAGCACCGCCTTTGGCAGCAGTCACAAACCATGTGAGCATGGCAGGCTGCTGCCTGCATCTTGCCCCGTTGAGCAATGTCACAAGGCCATTCTGCAGCACGTTTGGTGCTTGTGCAGGCCCCCTTTGATATACAGAGGCATAGGAGCGTCCATCTCACCCAGAAGCACGCAGGTAAGCACACCGGTGCATGTGCATCAGTACTTCTAAAATCAGCATTTTGAGCACTCTTGCTGTTATGCAAAACATATGTGCCTGGTCAACAGTATTGTCAACACTCTAACAAGCATGGGCAGCAGCATCTGACATGCGATAGTCCCCATGTAATGCAATGCAAGAGCTGCCATGCAAGACGTTACTTTGCACATTTTTTTATGCGCAAAACCTATCATTGTGTGTGCATGCGCCACTCCACTTTTAAGACCAGGTGTTGTTTCAGGTGGTGAAGGCGCTGACTGCTGCTGAGACAGCATACTCTGCACATCCCAGCAAAGGGGTCTCTGACAGCAATCTACTGGCAGGAGCAGATGCAACCTTAGTTTGCTTTAGTCCAGGCATGCCTGCCAGCGTCCTCACTGCCTCCCTCTTATTTAACTTGTTCGCCCTTCAGCCTGCTGTCAGCTGCTGACACCACGTGGGCACTGTGTGAAGGGGAGCATTCAAAGAAGAGTTGCAGGCCTGGTCATCAGAGTGGCACCCTTCATCACCAATCCTCCTACTCATGCAATCCTTACAGGCACCATCTGACAAATGCATTTCATGAGGATGTCTCCTGAGCCTGTAAGACTGTTAGGACTCAATGTTCACGCGGTGTCAGCTGCGCATACGCTTATTTGCGGTCATTGCAAGAGCAGCCAAGTCACTTTCTGGGTTACTTCCTAGGCAGAGGCTTGTATTTGCAAATGTGCACTCTTTCAGCTATGTGTAAAATGTGATGTTTGCCACAGGCACGCAACAACGCTAGGGCTGTTGTGACTGGATCTATTGCCATGTTCAGCAATGAGCTCTTCTCAGCCTCCCTTGGTGGCTCCAGGTACGCTACCACGTTTGAGAACAGGTTTGCCCTACTGCAAGTCCAGTCAGCACCATGCCATGTCTGAATGCAACTTAGTAATGGCAATGCCCCAAGTCTCATGCCTATCGTGCTGTTGCTGTCCCTGTGCAATGAATGAGTGTTTGTAGTGGAAACGTAGTGGAAATGTAGTGGGTAGCATTGTGCACTCATTAAGCAGTGCTGAACATTTGCCGCTGCAAGCATTCCTGGAGGAACAATTAAGAGGCCTCCAGCCTGTGTTTGTGGGAGCATTTCCTGAGTGTTCATACCAATCTGCTCCACTGCAGCACCAAATTGCAGTTGTCATGTTCAGTCTGTACAGGACAGCCAGCGCCACTCCAAGCAGCTTGCCACAGTCAATGCTGTATGGGCCAGCAACCGCTGTGAGTGCTGTGCAGTGATGCAAAGGCTGGCAATGAAGCTTTCTGTACTGAAGTGTCCAAGTGGGGGGTTCCATGAGCGGGGCGTGCTGCTGCTCAGCAATATGACTCACCACCTGATGGGGCAGCATGAGCAGCTGAGCTAGGTACCGGGGTCAGTGATAGACATAGAGTTCTCCGTCAACATTCAAGAGCTTGTTGACGGACGATGGCAGCCTTTCAAGTAAGCTGAGCTGTTACCCACACGTTCACAGCATTGGCCTGCAACACGAGGTTTTCCTGGTGTTGTAATGCATCCTGCATCGTGCAAGCGCAGTGTGCCTGTATGGCCTCACATGATTCTCTCCTGTGGCTTGTGGCTTGCTGCTGGGGCTCCTGTGCCAAATTGCTATCTTGTTCCATCGGGTAATTCTGTGCTGAACGAACTCCTTGATCGTCAGGTCGCCAGACAAGTCTTTCATGTTGCTGCAGGGCAAAGGATGTGCAAGTTGAGTTTACAATGCTTGACCCACATGTTAGGGCTACTCTGCAGCCTGACAACAAGGTCAGCTCGCACAGACTCTATTTTTGCTTTTACGCATGGTCTTGAGCGTTCTCTTGATTATGTGAGTGAGTGAGTGATTGTCCGGTTGGTTGGCTGGTTTGATCGATCAACTGACACATCGATCAATCAATTGATTGATTGATTTTGACCTGTGCTAGCTGTCGTCAAGCGGTAACTAGGTAGGGATCGGGTATGCCTTGCCATGATTCTGTCAGTTGCCATGCCAAAATTGCTGCATGCTTGTGTTGTGGGGGCATATTGTGCCTGACGATGCCAATCCGCTTTGGTGGCACTTGATTTTCTCATTGTAGCTTGCATTCTGCAGGGTCTGTTCTCAACGCAAATGAAGGTGCCAGATGTTTATGGAGTCTTCAAATTTGTCATCAGTTATCACCGTCTAGGGTACACAAGCATTGAGGAGTCATGGCAGGTTTCAGTGAGACCCTTCAAACACAACGAATACGACAGGTTCCTCTTGCCAGCCTATCCTTACTATGCTAGTGCCTTCTCTATGATGGCTGGCTTCTGCATATTGAGCTTTTTCTTTCTATACCATAAGTAGCCACTGTATAGTGACTCCTTTGTTCTCAGCCTCAAAATTTCTTCTGGCCCCGTCATTTGTGTATTGATCATACTGGTCATGGAGTGATAGCAGCTGCAAATGAGCTGGTACACATGCGCATGTATATGACCAGTGGCTGGAACACAGCTGCATAAATTCACTCAAGAGCATGGCGACTTGGCTGTGCTGTGATCAACAACATGGTTTCTGTTATGATATGCATGCGGTGCAAAAGCATCCAAGTATCTGGGCGTACTGTAAGCTCTAAATATTTTTGCATTCTTTCGAAAATGCAAGATTATTAGTAATGATTATTCTTCTGCCTCTTTGAATCTCAAGCCCTTCCGACGATGAACGCTGCTCAACAGCGAACATGAACCAACCCGCGATGACTGAAGAAAGCCATCAGGTAAGTTTAAGGGATGATGGGTTTGGTTTCTCCACTAACGTGATCTTCCTGAAAGATTGCAAACTACAGGCAGCACAGCCTGATCCAGGCGCACCGGGTACACAACCTGTTGAGGCAGCATCTGCTAAAGTGGTCCCCTTGTCGCTTGATGAGGAGGTATGATCACGAACTCCTCTCGCTATTTTGCACACCGCGGCTCGTAATTGACTTTGGCCCTTTGGACTTTCAGCTACAGGTGAAGGACGTAGCTGCAAGCTTTCGAAGACGCAACAACAAGAAGCAATAGTACGGTATGACCAGCAAAGCATTTGCAGCTGAGTTCAGTTGGCCTGGTACCTAGCAATAATTGTCACATACTGAACAGCCAGGCATGCCATACAAACCTTCAGTCCGGGCGCAGCTCAGCACTGAGTCAGCAGCAGTGTAAACAAGTGCATGGGTTTACTCAGTTGATGGACTGCAGGTAAATGTGAATATCCTAGCCTGCCTATGCCTACCAACACAAATCTGCTGACACTCGTATGCTTACAATTGCTTGATTGCAATCAAGCAGCAAAAAGAAGATGACTACTAATTGGAGAAAAGCAACTCCTGCACGACTGCTTTGGCAACCAAGACAACACGAGCCCAAAACTTGAGAACTGCAGCTGTAGATGCAAGGTGAACACAACAAAGAGTCAAAATCTACTAGTAAAAGCAAAGCAGGATACACAGAATCAGTGTAAGGTATCCAACGTGTACCTCCCCATATCCCCTGCCCGGTAACTTTGCAACAGTTTCCTATAGCTTGCATCCAGTCTAGATTTGTCCATTTCTGCATGTTTCTGCTGCAGTGCATTGTGAAGAGCTGCAAGGCCAGCATCCATGTCAGCATCGCTGTTGAGGTGCTGCAGAGAGGTCAGATCATCTGCCCAATCTTTAGCAGAGCGACTGTCCTCCAAACTATGTCTTATAGCTTCAACGGCAGCTGCAGTTGCGCGCTGCAGCAAAGGGATCTTCTCTGCCTGCTCTGACCTTGGGCCAGCCTTTGGACCTACAGAAGCACATCAGTAACTGATGAAGTAGTGTTGCGTCTCACCAGGGACCAGTCTCTTTTCAGGGAGGTAGCTGGAACATCTTGCACGAACATGCTGTTGTTTTGATACAAGTGCGGAGCGGTGGACACAACCTAATGCATATTTGGGAGATGGAATTCTATAGGTCAAGCCAATTCAATGATTACTGCCAGCAAATTGCTGCAAAAAGCACCTGTGTAACTTGGTTGATGGGCAATCTCCAGCAGCAGATGCCTCACTAGGCGCTCTTCACCTACAATTGAATCCTTGATTGCTCCTGCAGCCAGACACAGCTTTTGCACAGCAGATGCAGTATGCACTGTATATGCTGTAAGTGCAAATATTGCAGCAACCTCCCCATATCATGTTGAGCGCATTTCCAAATTGCAAGCTGCACAAGAGCGGCGGTTGAGGGGACTCATGACTGCCTGAGCTCTTGTGGTATGGTCTCATCCAAGCACTTTTGCCAAGCTTGGCACTGACTACACAGTCTTTTTGCGTTGACTGTCATTGGGCTGAGCACTGATCAAGGTGCTCTTGCTCAAAACAACAGATAATACTGGGCATCACATCAACTTGAGAAGACATGGCTGTAGCAACATTAAAGGCTGCATGTGTAAGCGGGTTGCCTGTCAGCGCAAGGCGCATGCCCACTTCCTCATTTGGCACATTGGGCAGCATCACCCCAGGAGTGTCCATCAGGAAAGCAGTTGGGCGCTCCCCTACCTTGCACCAACATTCTAGTCAACTGATGTGTCCAAGGCAACTCAGATTGCCATTTGCAGAAACATCATGAGCAAGAAAGAAACTTGACAGAAAGCCAAGACAGAGTATGAGGCAGGAATGTAGCGTTGAGGAAAATTCAAGTCTACGGCTGTTCTTTCAGGATTTGTGGAGATGTTACACAAACAGCAGTCAGTGGTCCTGAACACAGCAACATGTGGCCACTCCCCATATGTGCAACAGTGTAGGCGCCGCACTCCATGCTGCTGACATGCATCGCATTTTTCTAAACTCGCACAAGGTGGGACTCAATTCTCATGCCGCAATCGAAATGTACCCTGACCTAACAGGTGGTCATACAACCAGCCTCACAAACAGTTTCTGTCATCACGTGATGCAACCAAGCCATGAGAGCACTGCTCATGATGAGATCGGGTGCCCAGCTCAATTTTGTGTTGTGGCACACTGACAACAAGCTGCTACAACACACAGCACTAGGCTGTTTGAGGTGAGCAGAGCAATAGGAGCTGTGTGAAGAGCTGTGTGAAGGGCTGTACGGTTGTGTGAAGGGCTCCACGGTTGTGTGAAGTGAGCAAAGCTGACCTGGAAGCCAGCAATGTGGCGGGTGAGACCAGGAGTGGATCCAGTGGCAGCCTTGCCACCGCTGCTGCTGCCCTTGCCCAGCTTGGCTGCATGGCGTAGGGCATTGATCAAGGTAGACTTGCCACTGTTGGGAATCCCTGCACACATCCAACCAGCTTGCCCACGCAATGATGACAAGTAGCACAGCTTGAAGTGCATGCGAGGCCTGTTTTATTGCTCGTCATGCGATGTGTTGTGCCTATATACATTCTGACGTTACCCATACATTAATGTGTCTTATTGCACTGCTTATATTCGCAGGCGACATGGTCCATGTAGAGGCCACGCCTTCCCAATAAGGGATGCACACGCTGATGTTGCATCTGTAGCCTCACAGCTTGTAGTAAGTGTGCTAAGCATAAGTTCAGCTGCTTAAAGCAACATTGGCAGATGGGTGTGCATGCTGCATGCAGTGCCAAGCTTACCCACAGCCATGATCATAAGCATGTCTGCATTGGGTTTGTCTGCCTTCAGTCTTTCCATGATTCTGTGCAGCAGATGTTGGATGCTGCCACGCTTCTGACTGCTCGTGAACAGGGCTGTCAACTGCTGCTCCTGTAAGCGGTGCAAAACATCCTGCAGCAAAAGCAGCCGACTGAGTGTAGCAGCTCTTCAGTAGGTGCAAAACAACATGGGCCAGAACACTGGCAAAACGAGTCATCAGCAACACATGAGTATGCTACACATACGGCTATGTAGGACAATGGTGCCACCAACCTGCTGCTTGTCTGGTGCAGCTAAGTCCGCTTTATTGAGCACAATCAACCTTCGCTTATGGCGCACGAGGGCTTCTAGCTCAGGATTGGCTGAAGAAAATGGTATGCGAGCATCTCTCACCTCCAGCACCATGTCGATCAGCTTCAGGCGATCCTGTAAATGCATGCTTTTAGTGAGTGTCAGCGTGTGCTAACAGTAAGTTGAAACCTAGCTACACGCATCGCAGTCGTAGCATACACAGATCAAGCATTGGCAAAGAAACATTGCTCGCTCTCAATTGCTCAGGCAAGGCTGTTCAGCTGACGACTGCTCACCTTAAGCTCACGCACAGTTTTCGCCATGTGACCACCAAACCAGCTGATCTTGCTGGCCATCCCGTAGCCTGCGGTGGTGCATCACCTATTTCAGGGCCGGCAAGCAGAAAGAGCTTTTCGGCCGTTATATCAACATGTTGCACGCAGACAGGTGCTGCTGCAGTGCATGACAGCCAGGTCAAACAAGTCTCGAGTCAAACTTGCAGTTCAATGTGCGCTTGCAATCGCGCAAAAGTTGTGACATCGCTGATGCCAGAAACTTGGATCGACTGCTTCGAGGTGGTGCTTGTGAAAACAGTGCGGATTCACCGCCGTGGTTGTGGCCGTTCAAGATCTTAGGTTGCAGGTGCTGAGCGTTACAGATACAAGCTCGAAACGTAGTCAGGCCGCGCCCAACTGCAGTATTAGGCCTTCAAGTTGGTCCAGTCTTGTAGTCCTATGCCTACTGCACCGCCCAAAAAGGCTCCAGGTGCAGCTTCTAGTACCGGAGTCTCTGCACCAGCTGCCAGACCTAGGCGAAGGGGTAGAGCAGACGCTGGACCCTTTTGGCTAATCAGGGGTAACCTCATTATTGCGTGCCACCACCACCAAGTTCACTAACCAAGACACACTCAAAAGCGTCATTCTGCAATCCTGCCAGGCTTTCTGGTAGCTACAATAGCACTTGCTCTCTCCACACTGGAAAGAACAGAGGTGTGGCCAAACAGGTCCAGGCTCGTGGCAATTTTCAAGGCGCCATCCTTCATAGAGAAAAAGGTGGGGCAATCTGAAGCAGCCTGCTGCTGCTGCTGCTGCTGCTGCTGCAGCATGAAATCCCCCTGCACAGCAGTGCTGCACAGTGAATGCTGCTCATGTTTTGCGTTTACACAAACTGTCCTGCAATTACCTTGCATATGCTCTTGAAGAATGTGTGCTTATGGTCTTGCATGGTGCTCAACAGGTGCATGTAGGCAGCCAGCTGCCAAATGTTCAGCTGGTCCTCCCATCTGCTGCAGATCCCGAGCCAGGATCTTTTGTAATGACTCAAGACCTATTCAATGGTACCTGCTGCTCCTGGGGTCCACATCATGCTCACCTCCATGCATGCCTGTAAAACATTGCTGGCAACTTGCTGATGCTGCTGCTGCTGCTGCTGTGTTTCAGGCTTTGTGTTATTACTTGTTTGCATCCAGACTAGCAACTTTTAACACATATTCTGTCATCTCCAGGTTGCTATTGAATACCATGCTGGCATGCGGTCGCAATGTGTGTTGCCTGCTGTGCAGGTAAGCAAGTGCTGCTATTGAGCACACCAATGGCCTTTTCTCCAGTCTGCAGCAATCACCACATTCCAGGCTACATGCAGGTCAGCTCCTTGGTCTGCCAGCTCAGAATTGCAGTTGCCTGCATGGCTTGAGCAACCCAGGCATGCAGTATCGGTCTGCATGATGACCCTCTTCATCTGTGCACGCTCCAGAATCTTGTCATACATGAGTGCACAGAGAAATCCTTCTGTTTGTGAGGCTGGCAGGCTCAACTGTGCACAACCAAAACTTTGCCCCTTGCAAGGACCAAACATCAACTAACAACAATGCACTCAACTTGGAATACCTCACCTGAGAACTGATGTGCAGGCTCGTGATAAGCTGAAGGCCCGTGGTGTGGACACGATAGCAGTGGTGACTATGGATACACCATTTGTTATGCATGCCTGGGCTAACCAGCTTGGAGTTACAGAAGAATTTTTGTTCCTATCAGATGTATCGGGACAGTTGGCCAAATCTCTTGGGACCACATTTCAGGCTGGACCTTTCGGATTGCGACCTACTAGGTATGGTGCATTTCACCATTTGAAATCAGTCCCCCGCCCCCCCTCCCGCCCCCCCCTTGCCCCACCTGCCCCTTACGTGCGCCCTCTTTACATCCCCCCCCCTGCCCCCTTTTCCTGGTCCAGTGTACAAGCTTTTGCATGGCACATTTGGGCATTGGCCATTCGTGTGCATGACCTGGCCTTCCTTGCTGTTATGCCAGCGTTTGAGCAGGACCAATGCCTGTGGTTCTTCTGATGACTGCTTGTGTTGCAAGGAAAAAGCACCTTATGCAGAGGTATTCTGCTCACAGCTGGGCGACATTGCAGGTTTGCCATGATGGTGGTGGACATGAATATCACCAAGTGGGAGATTGAAGCAGGAGGGAACCTAGAATGCTCCACAGCTGACAAGTTTCTTATCAATCTGTCATGAGGGTCGCTTTTGGGCACAAACAGCTGGTGCCCACACAGACGACATGTCTTTGACGATTCTGAAATGAATCAATGGAAGTCCCAGAAGGGTATGCTTGCTTTGTGTTTCAGTCTGTGACCCAATAATTGACCGAACATCGCTCCAGTGCGCTCAGGTGCCATGTGACCTGTGCATGCCCCTTTTCATCTACTCTTGTGGTTTGTTACAACTGATGGAGCATAAACAGCTGTGAGGAAGTGAGTTAGTAGAAATGCACCAGTGTTGATGCGCATGCCTGCCATGAGCAGCCTTCTGCCTGCAGTTGTGTGCGGAAGGTAAAGTCGATTTATCATGATTTCATATTCATCATGATTTGTGCCTGTGTCAAGCGCAGCCTGGCGGGTATTAGCAGGCAGCTGCGGTATGACATCATGGGCATTTGTTATTGGCAAAGCTGCAGAGAGCGAATAATTCTGGCGTCATCTCTTGGTCATCGCAGCAAAGTGACATCCTAGCTTCAGTATGGATCATCCACGACATTGAATTACGATACATTCGAAAGCCCATCCAAGGAACTCTGCTACAGAGCATCAGCCTAGCTGCCCAGGTTCCGGACACGGTGGGTGTGAATATTCATGACGTAGTCAGTTTGTACATTTGCAATTTGCAGCAACAAGTGTCTTCGAATTCATCGTCTCAGCCAGATCTGACAATTGATAGCATTTACACACAAGCCCCCAGACACAGCGCAACCAAGTTACTGTAATGCACGTAGGCCTACTAGCAGCGTATCCCGAAAAATCACAAAGTGTCACTACACAGCAAGTGTTGCTGCTAGCGCATATCATTTAAAGTTCTGCAGCGGCCAGAGGAAGCGTAGCAGCGGCCCAAACCGCTTCACCTGTTGCTAGTCGCTTGACAACCAGTATCAAGAAGGCGCGCTGCCTGTCGCCTGAAAGCAACGCTGCGATGACTTTCCCGCGAATGTACATGACAGCAACAAGCGGACGGACACTAGGATTGATGGCGGGCGTGCTACTTACGCTGATAAGCACAGGTACCTACGTTCACCACAACCTCTGGCTGTCACCTACACTGCCTTAACATAGCATACACCTACACATCCATGACCATGCTCACAATACGTTACTGTGCTTGCACAACCTGTCCTCTGTACTACAGTGGCACTGACCAGTAGCATCTTTATAACAGCTCCCGACTCACCATTTGAGCCTGTAGATGCTGATAGGCATTACACGGGCAATATGCATACCAAGTGTTGCATCCCTGTTCAGTATGCCGTTCTCTCTGGCGTCTGGCATCTGCATCCGTGAAGAAAGTGGCTATTGCAGCCTGTCACACGGTTTTCTGGGACATCAAATTCCACATGTGTTTCCTTCTCAACACTATCAGCCACACTGCAAATCAGATAGCAGATGATGCCAACAGCATGCTGCCTGTGCAGGAGCAATGGCACAGACCTCTCCAGCTGTGGGAGTGAACGAGCTACCCTCAACACCTGTCAGCCCAACGTTAATATCAGCCACACCAGGTATGTAAATGCCCATTCTGACAACAACTCTACCATTGTGCTTGCTTGCAGCTGGCTTTGCTTGTAGGTAGCGTGGGCTGCTACTGTACAATCTTGCCCCGTGAGAAAAGTACCTACTGATTTCGTTTGACTGGATTTGGCTTTGCTCTACTGGCACTGTGCATCACTGCTGTGCAGGTTTGCGCATGGCACACAAAACAGCTGTGTGTTTCATCAGTCACCAACATAGCCTGCACCTCATTGCTGCCAACAGCAGCATCAGTCTGCTGTCATCAGCATTGCAAAGACTGACTGACACGATTCACACCCTTTGAGTATTGTAAGTATTGGCTGTGTTTGGTTTGGTCATAGGCGCTGCATGTTGATGCAGGTGCACCAGGCAGAACTCCTTCTGCCACACCCCCTCCACCAGTCTCAGTGGCCACCTTGCCAGCAGGGGTTAGCGTGCCATCACCTGCACCTTCACCATCACCAACAGGTGCACCCACACCCAACCCCACCCCAGCTGACTCGCCCCCTTCCCCTTCCGCAAATGACACACCCGCCCCCTCTCCTACCCCAGCTAGCACACCCACACCAACCCCAATGGAAGCAGAAGCACCCACGCCTTCACCTGCCCCAGCTGAGACGACCCCACCCACCCCTGCCCCAACGGATCCACTCACACCCACCCCCCACCCCAGTACCTACAGAGTCACCTCCTCCCTCACCTACCCCTGCAGAGACGCCTCCACCAGCCCCGACCCCAGCACCCACAGAGTCACCCCCTCCCTCACCTACCCCTGCAGAGACACCTCCACCCATCCCCACCCCAGCACCCACAGAGTCACCCCCCTCCCTCACCTACCCCTGCAGAGACGCCTCCACCAGCCCCGACCCCAGCACCCACAGAGTCACCCCCTCCCTCACCCACCCCTGCAGAGACGCCTCCACCCATCCCCACCCCAGCACCCACAGAGTCACCCCCTCCCTCACCCACCCCTGCAGAGACGCCTCCACCAGCCCCGACCCCAGCACCCACAGAGTCACCCCCCTCCCTCACCCACCCCTGCAGAGACGCCTCCACCCATCCCCACCCCAGCACCCACAGAGTCACCCCCTCCCTCACCCACCCCTGCAGAGACGCCTCCACCAGCCCCGACCCCAGCACCCACAGAGTCACCCCCTTCCTCACCCACCCCTGCAGAGACGCCTCCACCCAGCCCCACCCCAGCACCCACAGAGTCACCCCCCTCCCTCACCTACCCCTGCAGAGACGCCTCCACCAGCCCCGACCCCAGCACCCACGGAGTCACCCCCTCCCTCACCTACCCCTGCAGAGACGCCTCCACCCATCCCAACCCCGGCGCCTACAGAGTCACCCCCTCCCTCACCTACCCCTGCAGAGACGCCTCCACCAGCCCCGACCCCAGCACCCACGGAGTCACCCCCTCCCTCACCTACCCCTGCAGAGACGCCTCCACCCATTCCAACCCCGGCGCCTACAGAGTCACCCCCTCCCTCACCTACCCCTGCAGAGACGCCTCCACCCATCCCAACCTCAGCGCCTACAGCGTCACCCCCTCCCTCACCTACCCCTGCAGAGACGCTTCCACCCAACCCCACCCCTGCACCTACAGAGTCACCCCCTCCCTCACCCACATCCGTTGGTGCGCGCTCACCAACATCCTCTCCCACACCTCCACCCACCCCTCCACCCACCCCTCCACCGACTCCCCCACCGACTCCTCCATCAACTCCGCCAGCCATGTCTCCAGTAATGTCTCCACCGATTTCTTCACCTTCGCCTTTGCCAACACCTCTACCAACAGGTACAACAATGTGATACATCTCTTCACGCCGTGACCTACAACTCTGCAGCACCAAAATCCGGCTGGCCAGGCTTATCCCAAGGGCCTACTTCAATCCTGTGTGTCAACACCTAGCAAATCCATCACAGCGATCTGTGTGGTGAACTGCAGCATATACCTCAACACCGCTGGAGGCTTCTTACCTCATCATTGTTCTCATACAGCGTCAAATGTACTGATAATGTATCATACGTTGAGGCAAGCCTGATCCGTCCTGCAGTTGTGTTCATCATCGTGCTCATCACAACATGCCTCAGTGAACATACAGCATAGCTCATCAGCATGGTTTGCGCCCAATCGCCATAAGCCTTGAGCGCATACTCTTACGAATGACTCTATAACGACCTGACATGTATGATAGAATACCACTACCTGCGCTCCAGCAAGGCAAGTGCTTCTTTGCAGCGTATTGCTGATGCCTCACCTAATGTTCATTGTGCACAGTGGCAGCTTGATAAGGGCATGTTCTCAATGTGCATTGCTGGTGGGCAAGATGCTCACTGCTGGAAAGGTACTTCACACAGCATCACGACTTGTCTGGGAAGGAGCCACTTCTTGCCAGACTGCTAGTGATGCTCTGACTCACATTTCCGACTAGCAGCTTGACACGGGTGTTGGTTCAATGTACAATGCCAATGGGCATTGGGCGTGCATGGCAAGCTGCCAATGAGAGTTGGATGCTAAAAGCACTACCAGCACTCCATTGGAAGGAGCGCAGCTTGGTCAAAGGGTCAAACCAGCAGGCAAATGACTTGTTCTTACAGCAAAACCCCATGAGGCAAGACTGCCACACCTGCCTTGGACACCATCAAGCCGATTAAACAATAAAGTTTTAACTGGCTTGGTGTCTGTGTGAGGCACATGTTGAAGTCTTGGCTGATGGGGTTTGTTGTGTGGACAAGTCATCTGCCCATGCATTCTTGACTGCTGTTTATCCTATCATCATGATGATTGTGTTTGTCAGAAGTGAAGGCTTGTCACAGTATGCGCTCATCTCTTCTTCTCTGCTCATCCTGTGAGGTACAGTGCTTGCAGTTGCTCTCAACCCCCCACCAACCCCTAGCGCAACAGCAGCCCCCACCCCCTCACCCACCCCTACCGTGACTGCCATCCCCACACCTTCAGCAACATCAGTGGCGACAGCTGCGCCCACCCCATCATCAACACCCTCTCCCAGCAGATCACCTACCCCCTCACCCACCCCTGCTGCAACAGCAGCCCCTACACCCTTGCAAAACCCACTTAACAGAGCAGCACCCAACCCCTCACCAGGCCCCAGCGAGAGAGCAGCAACAACCCCCTCACCAACCTCTGCATCAACCCCATCACCCACCCCCTTAGCAACTCCAGCTGACACAGCACCAACTACCCCACCACCGGGCCCTGTTGCAGCAGCAGCACCTACCCCCTCACCCACCCCATCACTCACCCTTGCAGCATCTCCAGCTGACACAGCACCAACTACCCCACCATCTACCCCTGTTGTAAGAGCAGCACCCAGCCCTACACCCACCCCTCCGCCTTCAGGCACCCCATCACCCATCCCTGCTGCTGCAATGGCACCTGCCCCTTTACTCACACCTACGCCCTCCATGCTGTCATCTACCCCTAGACCCACACCTCTGCCCTCAGCCACTCCTGTACCCACTGCTCCACCCACTGCCCCACTCACTCCTCCTGCACGCACCCCTGCACCCACCCTTGCACCCACCCCTGCACCCTTCCCTGCAGCAGCTACACCAGAGCCAGAGCCAGAGCCAGTTCAAACCACAGCGCCATTTCCAGTGGCAGTCCCGTCTGTCACCCCGAATGCAACAGCTGTGCCCTCATCTACACGCACACCCTCCCCAACACCCTCACCCACCCCTCCATTTACCCCTCCATCCATCCCTCCACCCACCCCTTCACCAACACCAACGCCCTCAGCCCCCTCACCACCTGCCCCTGCAGGGACCCCTCCCGCAACTTCTTCACCCAGGCCCTCACTCGCCCCATCACCCAACGCTGCTGAGACCCCTACCCCAACTTCACCACCCAGGCCCTCACCCACCCCCTCACTTACTCCTGCTGCCACCCCTTCAGCTTCCCCTGCTGGGACCCCTCCACCCGTATCTCCTTCCAGGCCCTCAACTACCCCTATACCTACGCCTGCTGAGACCCCTACCCCGACGTCTCCACCCAGGGCCTCACCCAGCCCTTCACCTACCCCTGCTGAGTCAGCAGCACCCACACCCTCATCAACTCCTCTGCCATCAGCTGCATCCCCTCAAGGTGTGAATGAGCTTTTGGGATTTAGGCTTCTACATGACTTATGTTCCGAACAGAAGTTTTCATCCATAAATACTACTGGCCATGCTGCGCAGCGAGTTCTGGCTATGAAGGCACCTTCTGTAGTGGATGTCACCACCATAGCTGCTGTTCAATGCTAGCCGAGAACCAACACCTTCTCGTGTAACATACAACTCATCAAGGCCATGACATGCATGCCAGCTTTGAGCAATCTGCAGTGCAACCATGGAATGCAATGGCATGATATGCTAGAGTGGGGTAGGTATGTATACCATACCATGCCATCGCATTCCACGATTAAACTGCACATTGATCAATGCTGGAAGGCATATCATGCTTTTCCTATTGCCCCTCTCCTGCTCAGCTCTGTACAATGATCTCTTGCATGCACAATGATCTCTTGCATGTACAATGATCTCTTGCATGTATGTACAATGATCTCTTGCATGCATGTGAGGCATATGAACATGAACAAAAGCTGAACCACAAGCTTTACTAGGTCTGAGTTGTCAGTAGACTAAGCACAAGATGCTATCATTGTGCCAAAGAGATTCAGCAATAGGCATGCAACATTGCAGCAAGCTGTACATGTTCTGCGCCAAAATGATAGTGTGTCGGTTTGGTGGCAGAGATTCCAGCTAGACCACGGGTGAAAAAGCGCCTCTTTGACTATGTTGGCCCAGTGCCTGTACTGTCTGTTCTGTACTTTGCTGTAAAGTTGCATGCTGCTTTGCTGCTTCGGTGCGCAGTTTGCTCAGGCATGCCAAACACCACCCATGCAGTTTCACAATTGGACACAGACAATCTAAAGCAACAGTCTGTTGCTGCTTGAGGTTGTCTCTTTTCAGTCGTGGAACTGCATGGGCGTGTTTAGACATACTGAGCAAACTGCATGCTGAAGCAGCAAAGCAGCGTGCAGCTTTGAAGCAAACAGGCCGCCAGCCAGTGCTTTGCCTGTCTGTTGCTGACCCCAACTGTTGCTTTGCCAGTCACTGCCTGTTCAGCATGATTCAGTCTGAGCAACGAATGGTCTTTCTGCCTATGCATATGGGGCAAATGTGCAGCATGTTGAAATGGAGAGGCTGCAGCTTTCGTGCTACTGAACCTCCTGCTTTAAGTGCCCTACTGACCCCAGCCCCAGCCCCTGCACCACCCCCATCACTCACCCTGGCTCAGACTCCACCATGTTGGCCTACACCCTTCCCAATTGCAAATTTTCTTTTTCTTCTGATCAGCCTCTTCCATCTGTCTGGATCTGCAGTGGAGAAAACTGGAAGACTCCAAAATCTTCCAGTTAATTCTTCTTTTCTTTTCCGCCAGATGGAAAGCAATGACTTGACAGCACACCCTCCCCCCCCCCACCCCACCCCCAACCAACTCACTGCCAACAACACCACCGCCCTTGTCATCCACTGCCTCACCAACATCTCCTGTTGCTGCAGCTGCCGCGCCCTCACCCGCCCCTGCACAAACCCCCCTGCCAGAGGCTGCACCCAACCCTACACCCACGCCCCCAACCATTCCCCCACCCACGCTCCCACCAGCTAATGTGGTGCCTGTGGTGCTGCCGGCTGGCTTCAACACCTCATCTCCAATCATCTCACCAGCACCCCTACCACCCACCCCTGCTGCAACACCCAGCCCCCTCTCACCCCCTGCTGCGCCCAGAAGTGCAGCCATTGAAGGTATGCTCAGTCTGCTGCTGCTGCTACATGTCCCTTTGCATGCTTTGCATGCTTTGCATGCTTTGCATGCTATTGCCAGCATAAGCAAGTTACATACATCTGCATGTGGAGTTTGAGGACAAAGGGAATGTTATTTATCTGGTATAAGACTACCACATATTGCACCAGTCAGTAGCCTCTGCTGTTGGCACTGGGCTGATCATACAGGCACAATGCATGATATGCTTTTTGCACTAGAGTTGTATGCGCTTTGTCTTTTGTCATTTGACATGTGCTCTGTTTTCAGTTGTGACAAGACTGTGGCTATAAGGCTGACAATGACCTGTTTTGCTATTATATGTTGCTCTACTTCTATGCTTTCCAACACGTGCTGTGTAATTTTGATGTGAGGATCCATAATGTTCTGACTGCAGCGGCGTCCCCGCTACCTAGCCCTGCTCTAACCGAGACCCCCACCCCTCCACCCACCACACCCACCCCTGCACCCACCCCTGCACCCACCCCTGCACCCACCCCTGCACTCACCCCTGCAGCAGCTACACCCAAGCCAGAGCCAGAGCCAATACAAACCACAGCGCCATTTCCAGTGGCAGTCCCGGCTGTCACCCCAAATGCAACAGCTGTGCCCTCATCTGCAGGCACACCAGCAACAACTCCTTCACCAACTCCTTCACCAACTCCTTCACCAACTCCTTCACCCCTTCCTCCACTCACTCCTCAACCGACACCCACGTCGACAGCCAATTTGAATGCTACAGCCAATTCAGGTGCTGCTGCTGTGCCTGGACCTCCTGCAAGTCCAGCGCCGTCCCCAACGCCTTCTCCAACACCTTCTCCAACACCTTCTCCAGCACAGACACCCACGTCGACAGCCAATTTGTATGCTACAGCCAATTCAGGTGCTGCTGCTGTGCGTGGACCTCCTGCAAGTCCAGCGCCGTCCCTAACGCCTTCTCCAACACCTTCTCCAACACCTTCTCCAGCACACACACCCACGTCGACAGCCAATTTGGATGCTACAGCCAATTTAGGTGCTGCTGCTGTGCCTGGACCTCCTGCAAGTCCAGCGCCGTCCCCAACGCCTTCTCCAACGCCTTCTCCAACACCTTCTCCAACACCTTCTCCAGCACAGACACCCATATTGACAGCCAATTTGAATGCTACAGCCAATTTAGGTGCTTACGCTGTGCCTGTGGTTCCTGTAAGTCCCTCGCCATCCCCAACACCTCCCTCGACCCCTCCGACAGCCCCATCGCCAACCCCTCCACCAGCTCCTTCACCCACCCCTGCACCGACCCCTCCACCAGCTCCTTCACCAACAACTGCACCGACCCCTCCACCAACTCCTTCACCAACGACTGCACTGAACCCTCCACCAACCCCTCCCCCCACCCTTCCGCCAGCCCCATTGCCAACCCCTCCACCAGCTCCTTCACCCACCCCTGCACTGACCCCTCCACCAACTCCTTCACCAACAACTGCACTGAACCCTCCACCAACCCCTCTCCCCACCCCTCCGCCAGCCCCATTGCCAACCCCTGCACCAACTCCCTCACCCACCCCGGCACCAACTCCTCCACCAACCCCTTTGCCAACCCCATCACCAAGCCTTCCAGTGAACCCTCCAGTGAACCGTCCACCAACCCCTCCACTAACCCCTCCACCAGCCCCTCTGCCTCCTTCACCAACTCCTCCCATGTATCCATCACCCACACCAGCTGTGATCACACCTCTCATAGCTGTGCCACGACCACCCACAGTCTCACAGCCGCCAGCTGTTGCTTCACCAACTGTGACGCCTCTGCCAACAGTTGCACCCACACCAGCAGCCACACCAAGTGCAACCGAAGCCAATGCCCCACTCAGTGTGCTTGCATCACCAGCAGCTATGCCTGGCCCAAGTCCACTGCCAACAGCTGCTGCTATGCCACCAGTCACACCAACTGTGTCACCTTTGCCAACTGTTGCAACCACACCTTTGCCAACAGCTGCAGCCACACCAGCAGCCACACCAGCAGCCATACCAGTAGCCACACCAGCAGCTACAGCAGCAGCTGCAGCAAGTCCAGCTCCCCTGCCAACAACAGCAGCTGCAACCCCGATTGCTACACCACCTGCTATGCCACCTCCCACACCAACAGCAACACCCTTGCCAACAATTGCACCAGGCCCCTCAGTCACACCAAATGCAAGCACAGCCAATCTGCCAGTTGTCATACCGGTTGTTGTGCCAGTTCCGGTCCCTGCAGCTGCCACCCCAAATGACACAGCTTCACCATCTCCAGTGGCGACACCTTTGCCCGCTCCTGTGCCTGCATCTACACCATCGCCAGCAGAAACCCCCATAGCAACCCCAGCAGAACCCCCAGCGGCAACCCCAATAGCAACCCCAGCAGAAACCCCCATTGCAACCCCAGCGGCCACCCCAGCAGAAACCCCAGCAGAAACCCCAGCGGCAACCCCAGCAGCAACCCCTGCGGCAACCCCTGCAGGAACCCCAATAGCAATTCCTACAGACACCCCCCTAGCAATCCCAGCGGCAATCCCAGCAGAAAGCCCCATTGCAACCCCAGCGGCAACCCCAGTGGCCACCCCAGCCGAAACCCCTGCAGAAACCCCGATAGCAACCCCAGCGGCAACCCCAGCAGCAACACCAGCAGAGACCCCATTAGTCACCCCTGCAGAGACCCCCATAGCAACCCCAGCAGTCACCCCAACAGCCACAGCTGCTGTGACCCCTCCAGCTTTGCCTGTCCCAGCGCCCGGCGGTCTTCTTCCTCTGCCGGCTCTTTCTTCAACCAATGCTACATCCTCACCTGTGTCAACGGCAGCCGCACCAGCACCTGCTCCAGCAGCTGCTCCAGAGCTAAGTCCAGCTCCAGCAGTCACTCCAGAAGCTGCTCCAGAAGCTGCTCCTGGAAGTGCATCTTTGGTTGCTCCTGCACCAGCACCAGCCCCGGAAGTTGCTCTAGAAGCTGCTCCAACAGTTGCTCCAGAAGTTGCTCCTGCTGCAGCACCAATGGGTGTGCCTACACCAGCTAGGGCTCCTGCAACAGCCTCGGCAAGGGCGTCTGCAACAGCCCCGGCAGTGGCGCCTGCAGCTGCAGCAGGTGGATGTACAGATGTGCAGCCTACTGGATCCCCTTACACCTGTCAGCAACAGGTACCCCTGCCCTTGCCCCTGTCCTCGCCCTTGCCCTGGCCCTTGCTCCTTGCTCCTACCCTGGCCCTGGCCCTGGCCCTGGCCCTGGCCCTGGCCCTGGCCCTGGCCCTGGCCCTGAGCCTTTGCCATGGCTTGTCATGGCTTGTCATGGAATGCAGCCTAAGGGTAGCCTGGGAAGTCAAGCCTTAGACAGCAGGCTCAAGCTTGTATTGCTAGATCAAACCACATGCACTGATGCCCCAGCACTGAACAGTGAAACTGATTGTGTGGCTTGTGTTTGCAGAAAGGCTTTGGCAAATGTAACGCAGACTTCATGCTGGCTGGCAACTTCTGCCAGGCCACTTGTGGACGCTGCCCCAGCCCTCCTGCCCCTGCCCCTGTGCCTAGGGCCCCAGCAGCTGGGTCTGCATGCCCTTGTACTGATGTCAAGCCTCCTGGCAGCCCCTTCACCTGTGCTCAACAGGTAGAGCAGCACGTCTCCAGTGAACGCCGCGACATAGCTGTATCCTTCCTGTGGTAAATGACAGCAATGATAAACATACTTGTACATGTAGGTTGCTGTTGCTCGCACAAGTGCTGGTAGGATTGACGGGAATCTTATGCCGTCCAAGTGTGAATTTGCAGCTTGGGTGCTTCACCCGACATGCATCTGTGAGCATTGCGGAATCAAGGACTCACACATGGCAACCAAGTCTGTGCAGGCTTGAAATTTGTGTGGCATCTGTGCTCTGCAGCGTGACTTTGGGAAGTGTGGGGCGAAGTTCATGAGGGGTCCTGGCTCGCCCCCTGGGGGGTACTGCCAAACCACATGTGGCCGCTGCAACTGCCCCAGCAATGAGGGCTGCTCCGACATCCCCCCTGGACCCCCCTTTATCCCCTGCCCTCAACAGGTACCTCCGCTTTTATGTATGCATGGCAGTTCATGACTGTACAGGTCCTTCATTTGGAGGACATTGGAACAATGGAGTCCAAGGGCAATTAAGGAGCCCCTTGCAATGGTAAGGTAATTGGTCAATACACATGTACCTGCCTGTTGGCCAGTCAAAGTACAGCAGCTGTTTATGGTACCAGAAGACAAGGCAACAAGAATCTGCCGTCCAGAAGAAGCAGCAAACTTGTGCTGGTACTTGGGTGTGCAGCTGATTTGTGTTTTGCAGTCTGTCAACGGCCTAGGAGCACTTTGGCCTCACTTCAATTTGCTTAAATTCAGCCTCAATTAGCCTTGGTCAGCCTCAATTAGCCTTAGCCTTAGTCAGACTTACTCCGCCGCACAAGCTGTGATGCCTGCTCAACGGCAACCCATGCAACAGCAAACTCCCAAAGGTTTGGCCCCTCAGCATATTCTTATTTGGTTGGTCTGTTGATGTTGAACAAGCATCATGGTTCTGTCATGTCTGGTACAAAGTCTGTACAGCCAGGGTCTGGTTGCCTGCCAGTCTGTTTACCTTTTGATGCCTAAGCTGAGCCTGGAGCTGTGCCTGTTGCAGGCCCAATTTGGGAAGTGTGGGACAGCCTTCATGATGAGTGGTCCCTACTGCCTGCGCTCATGTGGCCGCTGCAATGCACAGAACCCCTCTCCCGCCAGGCCCTGATGATAGGGCAGGACTCCAGCCCGCCAGCACTTATGGCCTGGAGTTGCCACCCTCAGGCAGACATTGGTGACACAGCTTATAGCCATAGGGTCTTCTGGACCCAGAGCTTTCTATTGTTGACTCATTGCATCAGAGGGACTGTATGTAAACGATGTTCAAAGTACATGCTGGGCGCTGCAGTCATGCTGTGTTGCATTGACATCGATCTTTGTGTTCAGATTGCAGTGCCTGCTCTCTAAACAGTATATTAGTGTTTCATGAGGCACAAGTCATTACGTGTTGAATACTCAGCGTCTGGGGAGAGGTTGGACAACACAAGTGCTGATCTGTACAGCACAGACTTGGCATATGCTTACTGAGCAATATGTTTAGCTGTTTGGTTGATTACCATTTTTGTAATGAATCATTTGACTTGCAACACATGCAATAAGACAAAATGGTGATTTGCATGTCATGTTCCTGTGCGCCTTTCAGCAAAGGCGTAAAGTATATCGCAGCCTGCAAAATTCTGGCTGTCTCGCATGGCAAGACAGCGTTGCGGCTAGAGGTTGTGAGGGCACTTTGAAGCTCAAGTTGAGCTAGCCCCAGCATTGCTGTAGTACAATCTGCTGACAGGGCATGTACATGTGTGTTGCTACATGTGTAAGGCTTGTGTCAAGGGGGCTGAGAGTGTACTAGGGTGTCCCCAATGAATTGTGACAGGTTCACACACCGGTCTCGTGCTGTACGACACCAATGCAATTGCACAAGCTGGCAGCTATGATCTCAGGCTTCCTCAAGACTCAAGCAATCTCAAGCTCATGAATTCCAGCAATCAAAGCTCCAAATCTCTATGCATTGACCTGCACCTACAAATACTAAGGTGCTGCCTCCAAATGACACCACACTGCTGAGCATTAAACTCGGATGTTGATAGCAACCTGATGATCAGACCTGTAAACAAAAGTGATCACAGCCTGAGATCCAAAAGCTGAAGACAGGCTTAACACGTGTATTGTTCAGATCTGAAGGCTGCCAGTTTATCTCTGTAATTCTGACAGCCTGCATTCAGGGGCTACCACACTACTGTCTGTCATGTTAGTGTACAAGCTGGCTTCTGTAAAAACTGCATAACAGTACTTGGCTGCCTTGTAAAGAACAAATCACAGCGCAAGCAAGTAACATCACTAGAGTCACAGGAGTCGCCTTTGGTCCACTCACACCACTCATTCGACTGAGTCAAGGAAAAAGTGTCAGACTGACGTGATTGATGACACCTAGAGCAGAGAACGCAAGGCAGCGGAAGCAGGAACAATTCAAAAACGCGGCTCTGCTGTGAGGCAAGCTTTGTAAGGCAGTTGCAGTTGCCGGGAAGTTCCGCGCTAGATTTGTTCTGCTACATCATGCTGTCAACGGCACGCTTGCGCGTGGACAGGCCATGTATGTGTAAGCAGCCGGTTTTGTGGGTGCGTGAGCTTTCCACGCAAACACACCACATGCTGGTCAGGAAGCACAGGCATTTTTGATATACTTTGAAGGTAAAAAAACATACAGCGCACAGCATACAGCAGACAGATCAACAACCAGCAACGTTCAAGTCCATGGTAGTGCAGCGTTGCTGACAGGCTTATAAGCTCAAGTGTGCCTGATTCAAGCAGCAAGCAACACTTGTGGCACAGTACATCTGCACAGGTCACTAAATGCACAGCCCCAAGCTCCAATGACCTCTCCTGCAACATGTACTTGTTGCAACAGGTTGCAGAGAGACTGCATTGCACCATCGCAAGCTTTCATCAGTTGTAGCCTATTGCTGAAGGTAGCAAAACATGAGAAGGCATACATAGCAATCACTGCTTGGGAAACTGGACCCCAGCTGTACAGTAAAGGGCTACGCTGCCTCTCTGATGCAGTGCTGCTGACTTGCAACATGGCTGTCACTTTCCGTCACAATTGTCATGGCAGCAAAGTCTATGTGAATGCTCAGCACGTTGCAGCTGTCACTGCTTTTGATGGCCAGCGGTCAGGCTCACTGTGATGCTACTGAATGCCACTCAAGATACCCCTGATGGTGGCTCGAGTTGACGCCTGTCTGCTCTGTGCCTGTCCAGACTTTGCTTGCTGCATGGCAGCAGCCACTACAGCCATGTGATCCTTGTTGCCGTCTTGCACAGAGTAGATACCTTCCAAGCGTTCCCTGGGATTTGCAAACATCTCCAAAATTGTTGGCTTGACAGTACTGGTGCGCGTGATTGTTTTTGAACTCCAGTTCACTCTTGAGGTCAGTTGCAGCTCGTCATTGTTATCTGGGGTTTTCACTGACCTCAGATAATGTGGTGCTCGCACCCCTGACTGCCTGCACAATGCATGCCCATATCACATACGTCATTATGGCTGCCCAGCAATTTGGCATTTGCAATGCTCTCACAACTCAAAGAGCACACAGGTAGTGGCAAACACACCCTGTCCTTTTCTCCAGAGAGCACCCAAATGGCTTCACCAAATTCTACCTGTCGTTACTTTCTTTTTGACCAGCAAAGCTTGAGTTGCTGCGTACAAGTGTTAGATGATGTTCGGCAAAGTAGGCTTGTGCAACATATGTGAGGCTTGGGTGAGACGCAGGCATTGCAAGGTGGGATGCAAGAAAGGATGGCATCATGTTGTGCCATTCTTTGTGAAACAATAAGAGAACCCAAATTTTGCAGGCTGATAAGTGTCAGCCCTGTGTAAGCCAAAGCATGTGGACATCATGAGCATATGGGCAATTGCAGAGCCCTAGCATTACCACTGATGTCAACATCAGATCTGTCATTTCTTGTGCAATTGTTATTCACAGTCTGGCCTTGCAACCCTGCAAACCGACTTGAGATGCTCACATGCACCAGTGTATGCATCCATGTGGACCTACCCCTGCTAGATTTTCTGCACGAGAAACTCCGAGCAACCGTGCCGGATCCTTGACATCAGGTGTAGCAGTGTAATGGCACTCAAGGAAGTCAAATTTACAGACCCCGAGATCAAACCCAGCGGTCAACAGCACTAACCACTATGCACCATTGTATGCCTACACATGGACCTGCCCTACTACAAAGGAATAGCCCTACCTGATGTATTTCTTGAACATCTGAGCTGCCTGCTGTTCGGACCCCTGTGCCCAGTCCAAAGTTTCCAGACCAGTTGCCCTATGGAGCAGATATGACAGGTTTTCATCTGACTGAAAAGCTCTAACACACAACAGCATAAGTGCCACAGTACCCTTATTTGAGGAAACCAATAACCAAGTTGGGGGAGACCACGGTGATACAAGCAGATAGCGGGCACAGCAAACAGATGGCAAAGCTTGACACTCTGCTGCATATGGTATCTCTGCAGCTGTGTGTGCAGTCCATTTGCCATGCAGACAGCATAATGAGGGGCCATGCTCACTTGAGCCAGTCAGGGTCTGTGTCTCCTGTGCGTGCTAAGATCTTGGTCTTCAGCTTCCTCTGCATTTGAGGCCCCCACATGCCAGCTTCTACATACCAGGGCGTTTGGTACCTGAGTCAAGCCCCACACACCATGACACAATAGACAGCATCCAAGTTATGCGTCAGTACATGTTTGCCAAACAGGGTGAGTCCCAGCTGGATACATACAGCCGCAATCAGCTGTCTCCAAGCTAGTCTGCTCTGGGCCATACTGTATAACTTCAGAAACACACATGCGTATGTGTGGGGCTCAGAAAAGAAAAGACTATGCTGGTAAGTGTGATTCAAGAGAAGCTCATGTTTATATTGAACTTGCTTTAGCCTAAGCCAAGGGAGGAGGGGGGAGCAAGGGGGTGGTGGGTGAGGGGGGTCGGTGAGGGGCTGAGGCACATAGCATAGTAGGTATCAGACATCAGATTGTCAGATATCAGACATCAGACATTGCAGACATCATTCACCCATCAATAGACTGTCTTTGCTCCATAACTAGACAGCGACTCCCTGGAGTCGAGTTGCCACGCCACTGTATTGGTGCAGTAACACAGCCTGTCCAAGTCACACACTCAGGACAGAGACAGACCTGTGCCTGTTTGGACATGAAGAGCCTTCCCGGACTGCCCTTCTGACTTTGGGCCGTGCAGAGTGAGCCGAGAGCAGGGCAGATCTGCCAGGACGGCTCTCCATGGTGCAGAAGTTCTGCTCTGCAGCCCTCACCCGCTTCACCATGTCCTCCGGCAGATCAGTCGCCGGCTTCACTGCATTACTACTTCTGAAGACAAACTCGCCGTTCCTGCGTTGCAATGGCACAGCTGAAGCTGGCCATCCAAGATGTTGGGCGTACTGCATTTTCCATCAGTTATCAAGGTTTAGGGCCATGTGTGGCAGACTTGACCATCTGTACTTGCAACGTGAAGCGTGCCTTGCAGGCTGCATGAAACAGCGACATCTTCCCTGATGTGAGCTGCATGCAGCTGAACCAGCAATCATAGGACAGCCATGCCACTCATCAGTATTCAGATGTGTATGTGTACGTGTACATGTACGTGTATGTGTATGTGTACGTGTAGGTGTATGTGTATGTGTATGTGTATGTGTATGTGTATGTGTATGTGTATGTGTATGTGTATGTGTATGTGTATGTGCATGTGTATGTGCATGTGCATGTGTCAGGTGAGCCTCTCTGGCTACATCTTGTGAGTATGTTTGCCCCTTCAGTGTTGGCTAGGCCAACATGGCAAGGGTCTAGCTTGACAAACACAGCATGTGCATAAGCACACACACCGACGTCAGTGTAATGTGCATAGTGTCTGTTCATGTGCTGTTGGGTCATATGGAACTCTGCACTGCAACTCCAGCAGCATGCAAGAGTATGTAAGTATGTGGCAATGGCAGAGGGGGCTGCGCACTGGTACTGCTGCATGGCAAGACGCTCCTCTTGCGCTGCAGCCCCCGCCATCTCCAGGTCATGCTTGGCTTTCAGCTTAGCCTGGGCTGCCAGATGGGCGGCAGTGGCCGCCTTGAGCTTCCCCCACAGCATCCTGCAGACCGGCAGAACTCAGTGAGCCAACACCGGCAACTCTGCACAACCCTGGTGCAGCAGCAAAATCATGTTTGGCAATCATGTGGATGCTCAAAAGAACAGATCCATAGGATTGTCTGTGAGGAGAAGATTGTCAAATGAGGCCTGAGATGCAGCAGCAAAGATGTGCTAGGAGACATACAGGTGCCTGATGACATACATGTGCTAGGTGACAAAGATGTGCTTCAACACAGGTGTGCTTGACGACATGATGAACGCTTTGCTGCAAAGACAATGCCTGAACTGATACGCCCCAGAACACACCTGCCAGCAGAAGCATCAGGACTGCTGAAGTCCAAAGCCTGAGAACTGGGGCCTTCTTCCTGGGACACAATGTTCGCCTCATCCCCCTCCTGCAAGGGCCCTGTGGTTGGGGCTTGGGGCTTTGACCCCCTTGCTTTCTGCTTCTGTGCCACAAGGCTGCTCCATTGCTTGGTGATCTCTCCTGCCCAGGCGTCGACTGTCTTATCTGTCTCTGGGTGCCCTGCCTTTCCTGCTGCCAGTACAGAGAAACAGTCACTGACAGCAAGAAACAGTACCAACAGTTTATACCAAACACCATTACACTGTCATTAGTACAACCACCGCCACTGAATTGGTAGAATAGGAGGTGCTGATTGTACTGAAGAATAAATCCGGTGGTTTCAGCAGAATTGCAGTGAATGCTTTCTCTCCTAATGGAATTGGTATTACAGATGCCAATGCCGGATATATGGCTTGCAGACATGTGATGCCTAGCGGACTGCTGTGCTCTTTGCCATTGACCTTCAGCTTATAAAGCGTGCACGCTACAGTCCATATGAAAAAGCAACAGGTGCTGCAACAGGTGTTGCACTACCATTCTGCATTCCAATTGCAGCCTGCATATTGCAATTTCTACTCTGCAATCTCCATTTTTTAGCTGCTCAAACAATTGTGGCGCAGTGCAGCCGAGCTGAACTGATGCACTCAAGGTGTGGACGCAATTTCTGTCTACAACACAATGGCTAAGGTATGAAGCTGTGGTGTGGCAGAGAGGGGACAACTGAAGCTGTCCATCATTGTAACAGCTTGCACTGTGGCAAGAGCTTCCCAACAGTGATATGGCTAGGGTACCTATGGTGGTGTGGCTTAGGGCCGTTTTGAAGTAAGGGTCAGCTTGCACCATGGCAAGGTCTTCAGGTGACAAGCCCCACCACGCCTCAAGCTGGCCGCCACTCATGTCAGCAGCCTGCTTGTCTGGCTTGCAATGCTTGCCCTTCCTGGGGCTGCTCACTGGGCTGCAGCAGCAAGCGACTGTGCTCATGATAGTGCTGACAATGATAGGCATGAAATTGAAACAGTACCAACGGCAACAGTCATCATCACTGCAGTAGTGTTCGCGCTTTTCATTTCACGGCGAGGCAGATGCTGGGCAAGCCTGCAGGAAGAGCAGACTGCACAGCATGTTGACAATCACAAGCCAGGCACAGCAGGCAAGTGTCAGGCCCCTTCTGCACATGCATTGATATGACGTATACACTGGCGATCATGTATATACAGCACACATCCCAGACTGTCCTGCCTGTTAATGCCAGATGCATGTGGCTTCCCAGACACTGATTGACATGACAGCTGTTTTGCTCGTGCAGAACAGAGCAATGTGCAGCCTATCATTGGAAGACACTCTGCTGATGACCTGTACATATTGCACACGTCAGCGTGTGCTGCCCAAGGCTGCTTTGAGGGATCACAAGGTAAGGTGGACCTTTGGAAAACACACAGACACAGCTTCCAAAGCTCCATTACACAGTCGATCTAGGTTGTTGTGCAGGGTGAACGGCAGTACCTGGGAGGTGCAGTGTTGGCAGGGCAGGCTGGAGCAGATGCATTGCCCCTGGGGCTGTTTCTGCAGGGTTTAACTGCTGTGTCATGTGAGGATCGTATGGTGCGCAGTTCATAGCAGGATGACACATTCGTTGGGCTATGCATATGGGCTGCTGGCTTACTTGTGCCTGCAGGACCACATGCATGCCTCAAGCTGAGTGCCACTGTGTTGTTGCATCAAATCTGCATAAATGTAGGTTCCTTCGTAAAAATCAGCACAGCAGGCTTGAGTAATGAATGTAAAGCTCATTGCCTAGATCATTGGCGGGTGCGTTCAAACCAACCACAGCATGGCAGAAGACGTACCGCATGCCACCAGATTTGCGTGCATGGATGCAGGCAAATCTGGCACATACATACTGTTGTGGTTTGTGGGCCAAGACGCTAGATGAGCCTGTGCTGTATTACAGGACCTGTTACCAAGCAGCTTGCAGATCCTGCGGCAGTAACGCAAAGCCAGACTTATGTACCTGATAGCCTAAGCATGCTTCTCTGGTGCGGCGTCAGAGCGGCGCTGCTGCTCAAGTAGGCCGACAGCTTGGCAAGCTGCTCATCTTTCAGTGAACCGGCTGGCACAACCTGAATGATGCAATGTTGTGGATGGTACATGCAATTTTGACAGCCAACCTAATCCAGCGCAAAGAACTCACGATTGCCGCCCGACGCCTGTCTCGCGGTGAAACGATCGACGCTTGAAGATCGTTGACGACGCTGGAAGTCATGCCGCTATCGGCCTGCGTTTCTTCAGTAGCCAGTTGTGTTGGTTGTATGTGTCGAAAGCTGGAGCTTCTAAAAGGACCTGTCTTGAAGATGGATGTGGCTTTCGGAGATTGCCAAACTACTTTGCTTCAGCGACTGTCGCGCGCGATGCTCAGGTGGTGGGATGAGGCTGCAGATGGGATCAAAGCAACAAGATAAGCTATCTCCGGCCCTCGAAGCTTTCTCTGCAAAACAAGGTCTGCTGCGAGTGATGTAAGCGTTGAACAATCTGGCGTTACAATTCATATCATGCTAATTGCTTTATGCCGTACTTGTACGTGCATCATTCTGAAAAGCCACTGCTTAGCTACAAACGCTGTTTACTGAACAGCAAATAGCTCTTTTCCTACGCATATGAGTGCCCCTGACTGCCCATGCAATCAAAATTGACATAACTCAATGCACTCCAAGAGAGTTGGCAGAACCTGTGAGCCCATGGACCCATGAGACCCAGTGAGACACTGTGAGTCCATGAGCCCACGAGGGTATTGGCATGGGCACTGACATGAGCAGGGCACGGGCATGCCGTCGGGCAGGGGCACTCAGGGCACTCATGGGCACTCATGGGCATGAGCGTTGGCATTTGGCACTGGCGCGCGCAAGCTTGGTGTGCACCTAGACACATGCAGTTACGTGACCTTCACAGGCAATTGCATGGGCACAATCATTCCGGGCTGTGAATGCACGGGCCATGAATGATGCAACATTTCTTGCGCTTGAGACTGCAAAGACTTGCATGTCCGGTGACATTGCCGGTCAATGTTGCTGTTCAATTTGTATGTGAGGTTTTGTGAGCGCGGCCCACAGGTCCATGAAAGCATACAAGAGTATGCTGATCGTTCAAGCAGTAAGAAAACACGACAACATCAAATGTACATTTGGCAGTCTCAAAATGAGATCAAAAACGCCCCACACAAGCTTAAGCCTAACAAGTGATACACGCATACTCAACACATACAAAAGCTACAGTACCTTATCTTACACTGACAGCATGCTGCACAGTGCTTGCTGCTGCACAGCAGTCAATGACATTGACCACAGCTCACAGAGCCTGCTTCTCCTGTGACATCTTAAACAGCAAAGGTACCAACCAACAGCCCTGCAGACCTAAACTGTCTACAAGACTCCTGAGACGGTCAAACCACTTTAGCTGATTGTTTTGACCTGAGCATCATCTGACAGACAGCAGCAAATCAATGCTGCTGATTGCTGGACATCTGTTGAGAAACAGCCTGATCTGATTGTGCTGACTGAGTTTGCGGCATTGCTTGGCTGACAGGCATAGATTGCGGCTGCCACTGCTGAGGCTGTGGCACCCCTGTATTATAGTAAGGAGGGATCATGGATGGGTCCATAGCAACAGAAGGCCTGAACCCTGTATCAGTCTGCATGTTGGGAGGCATCATGTTTGGTGGTGGCCACGCATACCCTTGAGGCCCCATACCTGGAAAACAAGCTTCTCAAGTTGCCACTATTGCAAAATTAAGTCAGCAGCAGGTCAGGTGATATACATGATCTGAAACACCTGTCATTGACTGCCTGTTCCATGACACATGCGCATTCAGGATTGGCATTACTATACCTGAGGCACCGAGACGTACTGAACATATGACACTATTGCCATGATTAGCACAGGTGATCAGTCTGATTGGCTGGCCAAAGCTTGTAGTATTCTTCTTTTTGTTCTGTTGATGTCACTCTTCAACTCAAGATGCATGCTGACAAAGCATGCAATGCAGTGCAATGCCATGCAGCTTGCCTGCCATTGCGCCACTCATTGGCTGAGGCACTCTCGGCATCATGGCAGCATCATCACGTTCTTCTCTTGGAACAATATCCACCTGCAGCTCACACAGGACAACATTGAAGCGGCAGCACATATCATGCAACAGAGCTGCAGCACACAATGTGAAGCTGCAGCACATAATGTGCAACTCAAAATGTTTCACTGCACATGCCTTCCCACTTGGTGCAAGTACGGGCTGTGCACACCACAAACAACAGCAGCTAGAAGGCATGTGCACTATGGCTTCCACCACCACCATTAAACCCTGGGGGCACACACTCACCAGGAAGTCAAAGATATCAGTCCTTGTGATGGCAGCTGCAATGTCATTTCTCTGCAGTGTGCGCCTTTTGTTTTCCTCAGAGTGGTTCCAGGATCTGAGTGTAAGTTCCAGGATAAACATCTCACATGCCTGTTTGCAAGCAAAGGACGTGAGATCAGGGGACACTGCAGAAAATGCTGTCATGGTCAAGCTGTTCAGCATTGTACAGAGGGGGGTTGCATTCACCTTTGCAAACAACACAGGAGCCTCAGCACTTATCATTCTCACATCCTCATCTGATTTCATAATCTGCAGACGCATGACCCGATAAGCTAGTGAGCTGACTCTGTCAGATCTCTTGCGCTGTGAATGAAGCAAGCCCTTAACACCTTCTTGATTCTGGCCAACGGGAGCTGATGATTCTTGAACTCTGCAGGGTCTGTGCCAACTTGTTGAATCTCAAGGTGTTGCTGCTCCCAAAACATCCTCAGCTGTATGCTCTGTTGCTGCAGCTGCTGAGCCATGGCCTGAGAAAAGCCTGCAGGATTGTATTGGGGAACCTGCATCCAAATTTAGAACATACATTGTGCTTACTGAGGGAGTGTCTAGTACATAGCAGCTGCTGAGGGCAAGCTTGCCAATTATCAGTCCCCTGCTAGGCTGTATGTTGAAGGCGAATCGTGGACAAGAGAGGACTGTCAAAGCCTAACAACAGTATGTACAGGCTTGCAGAAAGCTGTCCAAGTCACCTGCAATCCTCCAGGAACCTGAGACCCCATCTCAGGCTGACTGCCAACCGGCACCTGTCCCGCAAGCCCGGCGGCGTCCGCCATGACGCTGGTGAAGTGACCAGCTGTTGTTGCCGTTTAGGGTGACTTCAAATACGGCCTGCCTGACTTCCGCTGCTGCCTCCGTGGCTGTGACACTTGGCGCTGCGAGTGATCTTCGAACATTTACGCGAACGCTTCGCGTGAGTAGATTTGTGCTTCGGCATGCTGTGCATGCTGTGTGGCACTCTTTGCCTGAGCATCGGGGAAATTCTAATCAATGATAGCTGCGTGAGGCATGACAATACAATACCGGTATGTACGTAGAATGTTTGACTCTAGTACTGTGTCAACAAGGTTTGTTTGACAAGCTTGTGCCAGATGCCAGTTCAAACACGGCAGCAAGCAATACAAGCGGCCGACCGCCTGTCGTACTCACATCATGCTGGTAGTTCTGCATCCGTAGCAGCTCGCTTGTTGCCCTCCGGCGACTTGCCTTGTATCGGCATGTCTTCTACTGCCCTTGACACGGCTCACATCACCGCAAACACCCCACAGACTGCACGCAGATCTGTGCGCAGAAAAATCTGCGAGGCGTCGCCCTCGGACGAAGAGATGGTCGCCGACATGCAGGCTTTCGAGCAACAGATGATCGAAGTTTATCAACTGCACCCTGCCAAGTCCAATGGGGCTAACTCTGCAGCGCAGCAGCGTGACCTTTTGTCACTGCAAAGAGAAGCAGAAGCGTTGCAGGACGCAGAAGCTATAATGCAGCAAGACCTCGAACTTGCTGCTGAGTTAGCGGAGCTTGAATTATGCTCCGACCGGCTTCAGCAAGCTGCAGAATTTGTGTTGAAACCAAGCCGATTTCAATCTCTTAGCCCTACTGATCTCAACAGAATGATGTCAGCTGCAAGGCACCTACTGTCAGTCTGTCAGAATGCCAAGGATGCTATTCAACAAGCAGAAGTGCAGAACCTGAGGCAAGACCTACAGCAGTTAATGACACTCAAACAGGTAGAGCAGATGGAACTGCGGCGCGAAAACAGGTATGCACAGCGAAAAGATGCCTGATCATGCCAGCTCTTCCTGCTTTGCGGTCACTTTAGCATGCTTGATTGTAGGGCACTTCATCAGGCACAAGATGAGCTGCTGACGCGTCTGGACAATGAAGCTGAGAAACAGCGCTGCTGCATTTGCATGGCAGCGCAGAAGGACGTCATGCTTTTCCCCTGTATGCATACAGACTTCTGTATGACATGCATTAGCAATCATATGCAGCGTGGCAAAGATTGTCCCATTTGCAGGGTTCCAATCAGAGGTGTGTTGCCAACACACCTAGCCAAATAATGATATCCCTGCTCACTTCAGTCGTGATGCTGCATGCGTCGCATATGAACAGTCTGTATGACTGGTATGACGTACTTTCGCTCTGACCTGTCTCATCGTATTGCCTCAGTCAAGATCACAAGCAAGACAAACAACTGGTGTTACCGTTTGTGTTTTTATTGCTTTTGGATGCTGTTGGATGTGAGTAATGTCATTGCCTCCAGTAGACTGAGTGAGTTGGACATTAATCTGGGCGACATTCTAGGTCATATTCAACAGGAGAGAAATGCATCAAAACGTGCAGCAGCGCGCCAAATCAAGGGGTCTTGGGCTGCGTGTTGTGCTGGCAGCAAGCATGCGTTTTATTTAGTGACATGCATGTTGATGACACCACAGAATGAACAAAGGCGTGACTTTTCTTGAGCTGCAGTGCATGTTGGAGTCAAATGACCAATGCATCAGCGCTACCTCACATTGCATATGACGCAATAAAAAGCAACCTTGCAGCATGAGTCTGCGAAATCTCATTGTTGTATATGTCATGATCAGTTAGCTGAAGCAGGCGTCGGGATACTTGTCTGCATTGAAACACCCTTGATATAAGGCATTAAGACTATAGAGTTGCAATGATAGTCTGCAGTCAGTTGTACAAAACAGCAGCATTGCTTTGATCAGAGTCTTAGAGGGCAGATCAGTCAGTTTGCAGCAATTGCTGGAGTTCACTGATTCAGAAGCTCCTCATCATTGCCTGAGGTTTTCCGCTGTAAAGTTGAATTTTGGTATAACTACTATAACTCCCGCTTTGGTTATAGCTGCTTTGTGTTTGGACTCGTGGCCAGCAGCGATCTTCATACTCTGACCTCCAACTCCTAGCCATTACATGCCAGCTTACAGCAGAATCAATTTTGTAACGATTCTCTGCGAGCGCATAGCTGCCAGCATGTCACTGCATCATGGCCTCACAGATGTGCGTGATAACCACTCGACTTGCTTCACCGGCACTGTATATTCTGCACGGTTCCAGGCAAATTACCAAGCCAGTTTGAGATTTTGTCTATGGGCCAAACTTACTATCAACCTTTTAAAAACAACCAAGTAGAAAGACACAGCTTCTCCACCTGACAAACCAAACCTGTGCAAGCTACTGCATTTGCAGCTTCTGTACAAGGTGGACACTTCACCAGACTAGATGAATCACATTGTGAAGCACAAACATCACTACGATCGATGTACATGGAAGAGCACCAACACTTGCTGAATGCTCAGTCAGACAATGGCAAGGCAGCATCACAACTCAGTCAAAACTGATGAGAGGTGCTTCATCTGCAGGCTTCTGGCCAGGGGCTTGTGAGCCTGAGCCTCCTGGTGGCGGCTGCAGTTTGAATGGTGCTCCAGAGGGTGTTGATTCTGTTCTTGTGCTAGTAGGCAATTGTGAACCAGTCTGTGTGCCTCCCCCATGACTCTTCTTAAATTCATCAAGGGAATGTTCCAAAGTTCCAAAGGCATTCAGAGCTGCTGCAATGGTGGCTTCATCAGCATCAGTAAAATCACTAATCATGCCTCTCAGCTGTGCCTGCAGTGTCAACAGCTTGATGAGGCCTGTCTGCTTTAGCCTGGTGCTATGTTATGCCACAAGACAGCCAATTTTCCAAAGCTAAATCAGCCATGACACAGTGCAGTCAGGTGCTTGCAGGCATGCACAGCAGCCACACACTGGCATGCTTGCAAATGCTGCAACTGAGCAAAATATACCTGCAACTGCTCAGACTTTGCCAACATGTCTGTTGCAGCGTCTCCAGTATCATGCATCGCAGCCAGTTCCCACAACAGGCCAGCAGCATCTGATGCAAGTCCTGCTAACAGCTGCAACTCGTCCCCCTGCAGCAGGAACAAGAATACAACCTGTTATGACATGAGAACAACTGACTTCAAATAACAATAAGGTGAATGCTCTGCAATTGGGTACTGTGCAGACCACAGCATGCACAGCATCTCAGAATTGAAAGGGGTCCCACTTGGCTTGGGATTGTTTGTGCTACTTGGCTAGTAAGAGCGGACGCTGCGGGTGCTCCGCCTCCTCCGCTCATACCGGAGTAGCCGCTATACTGAGCTGGTCTCGAGACGCCATGCGATTGCTCATAGTTGTCCCCCCCGCCATAGTGGGTATCATCACCAACTAAAGGCTGTTCTAGCTGTGCAAGTTCATCGTACCCCGATCCTCGGTTGCCCAACACCTGCTGAAACCGCTGCTTGAAAGCGCCCAGCCTCTGGGTGAATGGGACGTTAGACATGTTTCCGCATCAATCGAGGACGCTCGTCCGAGCTGACGTTGAACAGCTCACTTGGCAAATCGGGCAGCTGTAATTACGTGCATTCATCCGCTGCCCGTGAATATAATGTGGTGGAATGATCTGTCAAAATATTCTACAGAAGGAGCAGGTTGGCGCAACAGGAAAGGTCATGGTTGTCATCTCTCTTCCTGTCGACATTGAGAGAGCAAACCCCCAAACGGTCATGCATCGTCGAGCCATGGCCAGCTGAAAATTCGATTAATGCATAATAGCATGTGGCCATGGGCCCCAGAGAAAGCAATATCCAGTTCGTTGTTCCTTGCAATGGATTGTACATATCCGAGACTGCTACGCTGATGGGTCGGCCATTCAGTCGAACTCATCGTCCTCTTCCTGCGGGCCAGTTGCAAGCTGGTGCAGCTGTTCTACAATATCAGCTTGGTCATCGCGATCATACCCGCTACGCTGGAGCATTTGCCCTGTCACACCTACATCCCAGCGGCACATTGTTCAGTAACACTGTGCATGTTACAAACGTGACTTTTTGTGCCTGTCATACAAAGGGCAACATGATTGAGACAGTTTGCATAGTGTGGGTTGGTGATCGCAGATCACTGATCAGCCCTGCGTCCCCTGAAGGCACCAGCAATTCTACTGTCAGGGAGTCGCAGCTGAGGACAGGTCACAACAGCACAGTGATGGGGCAACATGTGCTAACAGCGCAGCATCGAAACAAACTTGCCTGAGTGACCCCTCCCAAACAGAGTGTTCAAGTGCTGACGAGCAGGCTGGCGGCACGCCGGACTGGCGGTCAATCTGGTCAGCACTGGTGTAGAGTCCACCTCAGCGGGGGCATGGCTCCTGCCATTGCTGTGCACAAGGCCACTGCTTGCTGCCCCTGCCATGTGTTACCAGTAGTCACGACACAATGTCAATCAAGGTTTGCCAGCCATGGCCAGGTCCTACTTGGAGTGCTCACTAGATCTGTGTTTAGCTCAACCATCAACGCCCAAGCAGCAGCCGGCAGACACAGATGCAAAAGCAGTGAGTCCACCAACAAAAACGCATGCAGTCTAGGCAGAACAAATCCTGTGTGGATGTGCTTCTGCTTACGCTGTTGCATGCAAACACAATGCAGCTGTTGAGGTGCCAATGTTGTGCCATGCATTGGCACCTCAAGTCACAGGCACTCAGGGGTGGTGTGAAACCTGTTGCATTTATGCAGCATCCATGACGTAGACATGGAAACTCGCCGCAATCATTATCTCCCACATGCACATCAAAGCTTGGAAGCATGACACACTAGTACAGGCACACATAGCCTTCCAATCCCTGGACAGATCAGCCAGATCAGCAGATTGTGGCGGCGTGCAATTATACGTACAAGGGTCCATCATGCACATCGCTGTTGCATCAGCTGGCATGGACGGAATCAAACGTATTGCTGATGCAAGTTTGTTCTATGTCAAATAGCTGGTCACTCTTGAGTGGGCTCCTGCTTCACCACCTCCAAGTTTATGTCACTAATGGTGGCACTCCCCCTGCTGACAACTACTGGACAGTGCAACTCAGTGTCACACATCCTGGGTGTGCCTATCTATCAACAGTCAGTAGAGGAGTGCCAGTATCAACAACATGCACTTGGAGCTGCAGTTACAGGAGCTTGGCCTCTCATTGTTGTCCAAGTCAAAGCTAGCAGCGTCAGTGTGCATGACAAACCAGCAGGCGACCAACAAGCTCAGCTTGTAAAGCCAGGTTCAGGCAATCAGCATCAGTCAGTCACACTGACACTCCTCTATCTATCAGTGTCATCTACCATTGTCTGATCATTGATGCAAGCAACCCTCCCACACGTCCATTCAACAGGTAACGCAGGAAGCATGAGCCACTAACACTGGCACTCCTCTACTTAGCAGTGTCGTCCACCATTCTCTCATCATTGATGCAAGCAACCTTCTTGCACGCTTTTTCAACAGGAAGCAGGGACAGTGCACGGGCAGCAGCAATGCCATTGGTCTCCAGTCAGTGGGGGCATAGCCCTGTCATGCGGTCTAGAGCAGCCCTGCAGCTGTTGTCAGGGTATTGTCCTGAGCCTGATAACTCACACAACCAAGTTGCGTCTATCGGCGTGGCCCTGCTATGGAACACAGCAGGACAGTGCTATGCGTACCTGCACCACTGGCATTTGGGTGAGGCTCCTGGGGGACTAAGTCACCATAGCGCAGGACAGTAGGTTGGAAAACGCCAGGGAAGGGCAGGGGTACTGGCATGGCTTGAGGCACCACACACCGAGCTTGCACACAGCGCTCCCCTGCATGGCCATCATGCCACTTGTGTGCCAGATGCTTCACAGCTGTGTGTCTTGCTCAAGTGTCAGGACTGCTTTTGATGGCGCTGGCAAGGGGTGTTTTCCTTTCATTCCCTTTTGCATGCGCTTTTTATCTCTTTTGCCAGACCTGCCTGCGCCTGCCTAAGGCTGGGATTGAATCAAGGGTGTAGTGGGAAATGCAAGCATTCAGAGGGCTGCAATGGACATGTCACCATGTTACTGTGTTGCCATTGAAGCTGCAGTCACTAAAAGCTACCGATACTGACTCAAGACAACAGGTGTCTTCAAGAGGGCGGTAATGATAAAATTGAATGCAAGGCTCTGTCCTTTGCCCTTGCTCTCACTTGTTGAAGAGCAGCACACTGCCCATAACCTGCATGTCATTGTGTTGACTGGTATGATAGCTAGGCAACAAACAAGACGCTGCTTTCAGTTGAGAGCAACAGCAGAGTGGGTGCCCGAATCCAGATGCACCCTGCAGCACTGCCCTCTTAGTACTGGCTTTCACGTAACATTTCTCTTGTGACTGCTCCATCCACTGTACAATGAGGTGGTAAGGCACACAGCGCACAAAGCACGACACATGTACTTGAGGAAAACTTTTTGCTTCAGCAAGGTGATGCACAACATATCCATTGAGTGGTGCTTCGTGTTTGCAGCACCTTCAAGAAGTAGGCTCTGATCCAGCAGGTCACCAGCCTGAGCTGCCTGAAGAGGGGCACCTCGCTGCCGAGCCCCTCTCAACACAATGCTTTCGGCCAGGGCCTGCCTTGAAGTGCCCTGCATGCCAGGACTCCAGCAAGCTGTGTTGACCCTGGTCCATAAAGCTGCACCTGCAACACATTAATATGAGTAGAGTCTTTTACCACACTTCAAGGCAAATCAGCCTTGGTTCTGCGCAGAGGCTTGAGACATCAGCCTAGTGTGCAGTGGCCTTGTCTCAATGGCTATGGGCTTGCTGGCACTTCTGCTGTTCAAGCCAGCCAACGGCAAGCTCTGCTCACATGAGTACATTCAGAATTGCTTGCAGCTTTGCAGAGCTGAGTGAGACTCACTCTGCGACCTTGAGGAAGGAGAGTCAGGTCTGTGTCGGGTGCGGTGTGGTCCTGAGCTTCAGCCAGCTGGCGCTCCTCTGGCAGCCCTGGGCAGGGCAGGGCAACTGACACTGCCCCAAGGCTGCAGTGTGCAGCCCCAGACAGCAAGCACGCTAAGTCGTGCATACTCGCCTCGCCTGTGATGCTGACACACAAACAGTCATGTCACCTGCGGTCATCTCCTGCAAGCTGCGAAAACTGCATCCCTCCTGGGGTGGCACGGGACTTTTTGCTATGCTTTGTTTTGCTGTCAACAATGTCGTAGGGTACTTTGAACAAGTCATCCCAGCAGGCACAGCATGCACAGCATGAAAGCCCACGACATGTGGCGGGAAGCAGGCATGCAGAGCAGCAGGCAGCAGGCATAGTGGCAGGAACCAGGAAGCATGCATGCCTGTGGCACAGCCGAGGGGGCTAGTTGGGGAGGGCCTGTGTAGCCTGTAGGGCAGAGTGATGCTGTCCAGGGCAGAAGCACATAGGGCACTGGCGTGGAATGCCCCTGTCAGGCCGCCAGGCCAGGTGAGGTAGGCCCTGCGGTCCACAGGGGGGTGCCACAGGGGCGTACAAGCTGGCCACCGGCGACAGTAGGGCAAGACTCAAGGCTTCATTCAGCTTCCACTGCCTCTTGGCGTCTGTCTGCATACAGCTAGGGTTGATGCTGCACCACTCATGCTACTGTTTTATGGATACAAACAAAAGATAAAGGGTTGTTAACATCTTTTATGCTAAAATGAATGCTTTACATCTCAGATCATGCACCCAGCATTCACAAACGAACATGACTTCATTTGCATTCTGCACCGACATGAGCATATGTGTTCTTGCCAAACCTTTCTGCCACAGGGAGATGTGCAACATGAGGCATCTCATCATCAGCTTTATGCACTCCATCAACCTTACACATCTGTATTACC
>JAYKYS010000287.1:25000-37500 GCA_036924285.1 Asterella californica | reverse complement strand
GCGTGGTCCGACAAATGGTCCCGGTGCGACACACGATGGCTCGATCTCGATCAGCGATGGGACCCGGATTACTTTTAACTACGGGCCAACTAGCCTTAGTCATGACTATCTTTAGCCCAAGTTTCCGGAAGGGTAACGAAGTTATGGTCCCGATAAAGACAGTGCTTAACTGTACTGGCCCGGTGTCCGACAAAGGCTCCCGATGCGAGAGATACCCCATTTGACCTTTAGCTACGGGCCAACTACCGTTAGTCATGACTATCTTTGGCCCAAGTTCTCGGAAAGCGATTCTGAAGCCATTTAGGCATTACAAAAGGATAAAAGAGTACCCTTACTCCTCCATTTTGGGTACGAACCGCCTCGTTAATCATTCCAGGGTAAGGCTAAGTAAAATACTTGCGATTTCTAGTGGGAAATAAATACAACACACCCCCTTTCAGCTTGTATCTTTTCAATCCCGTGTTTCTCCTTTGTTTCCTTCTGCTCTCTTAATTTATTTGTTCCTTGTATCATGTATTATGTGTTATATTTGATTTTTCCCATGCTTTTTTTACATATTCCCTTCTTCTTGTTTCCTTCTTAAATATTTCCGGTACATTAGAGGAACAAATTATTACTATTGCTTCTACTTTTAAATATTTCCTTATTACGAACTTAATGCTTTATTCAATCTACTGCTTTGCTTTTATTATTGCATCGACTTTGTTATTGCTATAACTTTGTACTATTTCCTTCTACGAATTTCTCAAATTCCAGAGGAATAATTTCAACTATTTGTTGCTAATACCTTTTCAGTATTTCCTTCTACGCTTTCTCAGAAAAATAAATTGAACCGTCTTCTTCACTTTTTAGGTTGCTATAACTTTATCTTTGTTAAAACATCTCCTTTTAATATTTCCTTATACGAACTAGGCTCGCACTTACTCGCGAAACAATTAGCTTCGAGGGGTTCGAGCAATTGTTCATCCTCCTCCTCTCGATATTTATGATTTGTTAATGTTGCTGCGGCTCTTGATATCCCATTCCTTTGACGAAAACGCAAATAATGATTTGGCCCAGGGGCCTTTAAGCCTTAATTTAAAGACCCCATGTAACTATTTTCGTGGAGCCCGATGGAATATTCTTTCCCGATTGTGTCCTACGGCTCCCGATAGAGCGATGCTTTCATGCTGCGACGGCTCCCGATATTAAATTCCTTTGATTTCAACGCAAAGTACGATTTAATTATAACTATTTTTCCTGGAGGCCGATGGTTTAATTTTCCATGATGGTTTCTTCCTCCTCCCGATATTAATTAAGTTGATTTTTCCCCTTGCTTTTCAGAGGGACCCTAATTTAACTAACCCTATTAATTAATTGCCTACAACTTAGGGTGAATAAATTATTGCTATTGCTTATTTATTATTTCTTTCTACGCTATTTTCGGAACAATCAATCAAACCGTTTGCTTCACTTTATTACTATACCTTTAACTTTAAATATTTCCCTTTAACGAACTTCTCCGGTTTAATCCCATCCCTTTTAATTCAAAATATTTCCCTTTCCACTGAACTTGATTCATAATTTAGGCCCGTTTTTACTCCCGAAACAAATTACTCAGAGGGATCAAGTCAAGTCCCTTTTGAAATTCCCCCTCCTCCCGAATATTAGCGATGGTTTAGTGTCGCGACGGGCTCATGAAATTAAATTCCATACGCTTCAACGCAAAAGTACGATTTAATTCAGGGGCTTCAAGCATTAATTTCTTACTCGGCCGTAACTATTTCCGTGGACCCGGTGGTTTCCTTCTCTCTCCCGATGTTTGGGGTTGCTTTAATTTTGTGACATGATCCCGAAATTCAATTCCGTTGACTTCAACGTAAATAACGATTAATTCAGTGCCTTTAGGCCGAATTTTTTTACTCGACGTAACTATTCCGGTGCCGATGGTTTTCCTCCTCCTCCCGATTCATTAATGTTGCGGAGGCTCTCCCGATATTCCATTCCGATGACTTCAACGCAAAGTATGATTTAATTCAGAGGCCTTTAAGCCTACATTTTTTACCCGATGGTAACTATTCCGGTGCCGATGGTTTTCCTCCTCCTCCCGATTCATTAATGTTGCGACGGCTCCCGATATCTTATTCCGACTACTTCAACGCAAAGTATGATTTTATTCAGGGCCTTTAAGCTAAATTTTAGACTCGATGTAACTATTCCCGTGTATTTGATAATGTAGCGATGGTTTACGATAATGTAGCGATAATGTAGCGATGGTTTACTTTTCCCCGGTGGTTTATTGTCTCGCGGAGTTGATTTTTTCTATGAAATTCTCCATCATCGATAAACATTATTCCTCCCTCGAACTTTTACCTAAACCATGTTCATGCCTCAACAACTGGCTATTATAAACTTGGATACCACCATTTGCAGCGTGATGCGGTCATACCAGGGCCACGCCACCAGATCCCATCAGAACTCTGCAGTTAAATGCCCTTGGGCCGGAATAGTACTGGGATGGGTGACCTCCCGGGAAGTCCCGGTGCTGCATCCAATTCTTTTTTCCTTTTTTTTACGAATTAATTCTTTGGCAATCGAACAAATATATTACGCTGCCAGGCACTAAACTAATTAATTACTCGTGGACTAATGTTCTTTTCATTTTTGGACGTGAATTGATTCTTTGGTACTGAATAAATTAATTGCTCGTATGTATGTCTATTTTTCTTTCTTCCAGCATAAAATAACCTTGAATACGGAACCCATTAGTTTATCATAATAAATCCAAATACCGTAGTACATATTTCATTACTCTATGTGACGTTGATCTATGTCACCCCTTACTTATTCATAATACATCCAAATACCGTAGTACTTCTTCCATTACTCTATATCACTTCGATCTAAGAACCCATTACTTATTCATAATACATCCAAATACCGTAGTACTTCTTCCATTACTCTATATCACTTCGATCTAAGAACCCATTACATATTCATAATACATCCAAATACCGTAGTACTTCTTTCATTACTCTATGTCACTTTTAACCCATTAGTCTTTCATAGCAACCCATTAGATATACATAATAAACCCAAATATTGGACTGGCTGGTCCAGTAACCTTGAATAACCTTGAATATGGAACCCATTAGTTTATCATAATAAATCCAAATACCGTAGTACTTCTTTCGTTACTCTATGTGACGTTGATCTATGTCACCCATTACTTATTCATAATACATCCAAATACCGTAATACTTCTTCCATTACCCTATATCATTTCGATCTAAGTAACCCATTACTTATTCATAATACATCCAAATACCGTAGTACTTCTTTCATTACTCTATGTAACTTCGATCTCTTTAACCCATTAGTCTTTCATAGCAACCCATTAGATATACGTAATAAACCCAAATATTGGACACTTTTTCCATTACTCCATGTAAGTTGTTGTATTTAAACTTTTCTTTGTTCTATTTACACCTATTTACTACTTGTGTACTTAAAATACATGTATCCGCAATTGTCAAAGAGTTTATCATGTTTGCCTATTACGTTTCAAATGTCACTTAACACCCCTTCATAAAAAGTGTGAGCAAAAAATTGATGGTGGAGGGTTTAACTTTTCTTAAGAACAAACTTGGTCCTTCTTTGCTTCTTTCCGCGTATATGTAAATCTGCCGGTTGTATCATTTCTATACTTTGCATGTGGTTAGCACACGTAGTTGTTAGACCCTTCAAGGATCCATATCTGAATTTCTCACCTTCAGTTTATTTCAATCAATATCACATATATACAGTTTGGAGCTCATTTATTTTATAGAAACTATTTTCATGGATACTCATTTGTAATATCCCATCATATGGACACTTCACACTCACTATGTCATGAATCATATGTACTTAATAAATGATTATCGTGATCATATAGTTTTGGATTACTCGATCATCCTCTATAGCGATTAGTTTTGATCAGGACTGTGCGCACAGCTCTCCCTCTTTTGTTTAGGGTTCCTCAGTTGATCAAATATAGAATCCAAGTGACAGCTTAACAACATACTGTACTATCCATTGTTTATTCAACTGCAATTAAAATAATTTAGAAGCCAAAGTCAGTTTCAGATGAAAACTGATCTAAGACTCTGAACCTCTAAAAAGTGATTACAGTTGATTCTGAGTTGAACACATTCACATGATGAACTAACTATATCTATTATCGCTAAAATAATTCAGAAGCCAATATCACTTTCTTATGAAAATTAATCTAAGACTCTGAACCTCTAAAATAAAGTGTCTTCTGAATAAAAATTTATATTCCATGTCATCGGTATATATATTATGATTTTCTCTAACAATACTCTGTAAACTCCATCTTACACATATTACTCTGACGTTTGTATTAGTATCCTAAACTTTTAGGATCAAGACTTCATATATAGCCAAATGTCACATTCTTATACACCCTCGGTTTTTCAAATATGAATTACAAGTGAGAGTTGAGCAGATTCACACTGTCAAGTAACTATATCTACTATCACTAAAATAATTCAGAAGCCAAAGTCAGTTTCAGACATAAATTAATCTAATACTGTAAAGTTTCAACTGTAACATCTCTATGAATTAAAATCATTATTTTAGATCGCTTATCTGAGTTTTGTGATTTTCCATCGAATCACAACTTATCAATCAGATCTTTCATGTTTACCGAAGTACTATACTTGCCTATTTAGGATTATATACTTCAAACAAGGTCTTTCACTCTTGTTTATACACTCTGGGTTTTTCATATCTAAGTTACTAGAGACAGTTGGACATATTTACTAATCAACTAACTATGTCAATTAACAATTAAAATAATTCAGAAACCAATATCAGTTTCTGCCAACATTTAATTTCTGCAACATTAAACTAAATTTTTCTGTGAATTAAAACTTGAACTTTATATCATTTATGCATTTATTAGGATTTCTTCATACAATGAGCCTCTATTAACAAGATCTTACAACATTTACTCATACTTTTGCCAAAGTACTATTTTAATTCATGGAACTCATCTATGCTTTTCAATTAAATCACTCAATTTTTCACTATGGATTATTGACATCCTTCTCTGTCTTTTCAAGTATTAAAGATTAACATGTATCTTAAAGATTCCTCAGAATTACATGAGTTTAAACCCTACGCTATTTGCATATGATATTTCATGTTCATGTCTAACCCTCAAACTTAAATGGACATGTGCTATCGTTCTGATATCTTGCATATGGTCAAGATAACCAAGTTGAACGTGCTTTATATTTGAATTTAGTTCCAATATAAAATCAATCTATTTGTATACTGTCTCCATGTTCGGTTTTCCTATGTACCATTTAATATGAATTGTTTTGTAGACTATACTTGAGTATATCCTTCCATGTATTCCCTTCTTATAATACTCGAGGTACTGACTTCTCATATGTCACATTGCATCTTTCTTTTCCATTTGATCATATGTATAACTTTATGAAGAGTTTAAAGGAGTCCAACTTGATAAAGTATTACATGATTCAAATAATTCGAACACGCTCCGTTTCAATGCTCAACCTGATTTATTCTATCAATCATTTATCCTCCATACGTGAGTTTTTTCAGTGTCCAGAACAGATTGAATATTAATCATGTTGAGTTATAAAGTCCAGCTTGACTACTACATACTATATGTGTAGGTGAATCTAAATATGTATTAATCTGAATATAATTACTATATGTGTTTATATTCATAGTTTATACATATAGTTTGATATACATTTGGTTTTAATTGATTAACCATACTTCTCCTAACAGATACAAGAAGATACTTCTCAAAGTGACTTATGATATTCTTACACGAATTTATGTCTTTAAACCTTAAGCTACTCATAATATCTGTTCATTTCTAACCCTATATAACTAAAATGCACATATAGTGTCATTTTTATTTACGTGTAACACTTTAATTTTCTTTATATATCAAATGGTTTATGCATCTGATCTGACTTTCGTCAAATAATAGCATTATATTCATTTCATCTTATTATGTTGAGCAGTACGAGGATTCATGACTAACATCTCAGCTGTTAACGTCAACAACCCTTAACCCTCAACTGATAATGTTCTCCATTCTTGATTCATTTATCTTGCAGTAGCATTGAACACCTATGTTTTTTAAACTTTACTCAAGCGAACAACCACTAATATTTTCTGTACTCCCTTGGTTTTTTGTTGTTGTCTTTAATCTATGTCTTGAATATTTTAATAACTTCACTAGTCTAATATATACAAAAGAATTTGGTATAAGTTAGATTCTAGTGAGTAACTTTACTTGTTCTCTCAATAGAAAAAAAATCACAAGAAATTCACATCAACTTGACTTAGATGACAATAATATTACGGTTCAATTACTCATGGGAAGTCCTAGACGATAATAAAGTTAAGTTTGAACTTCAACTTTTGTGTTCTCGTGTTGTTAAAACTCTATAGTATCAAACTTTAATTTCTTTATATATTCTGATGTTTCGTCAAATAATACCCATTATATCAATTTAATCTTATTATATCCAAGTAGTATCATGATTCATGATTTTCTCTTCTCTTAACGTCAACAACCCTCAACTGATAATTTTCTTCATTCTTGATTTATTTATCTTACAATAGCATTTAACATCATGCTTTTTAAACTTTAATCCAATTTATTATTGGATGTATTGTATTATGTTAAAGTACTGATACTTCGTACTCGTCATTACATCTTCCCTTTCCATTAACTCATATAAATGTTGATTCAAAGTTTAAATAAAATATGATCTCTATATCTCTTCCACTAATATTTTCTCTACTCTCTTGGCTTTTCCTATTGACTTTAACCATATGTACTGAAGTTCATCTTTATACGTATCATTACAATTTTCTCTTTTCTCGTATAGTAGTTTATTCATTGTTAAAAACAAGCAAGATCTTGATATAGGTTTGAAAATCAAGTCCAGCTTAACTACTATATTCAAAAGAGTTTGATATATATTCACTTTTAATGAGTCGCTTATCCTATCAAATACAACAACTTAAAGATCAAGACTGGTCTCACTCAGATGTCATTAGAAATGTCATTTAGATGGTTTCTGACCCTTTTACACTGGAAACATTCCTCTGAAGTATAAACCGTAGATATTCATAGTGTTCATTCCTAACCCTAGAACCCTATTCATACACATGTAGTATCAATTTAATATCAGATGTTTTTGAAACTTGTGGTACCATATTGTAACCCTACATCTTTCTCTTTTTGGTTTATCATGTAGAACTTGGTTTCAAAATATTTAACAAATATAAGTAGAATTAGTTGATTAAGTATTACATGATTCAAATAATTAGAACACGCTCCGTTTCAATGCTCAACATGATTTATTCTATCAATCATTTATCCTCCATACGTGAGTTTTTTCAGTGTTCAGAACAGATTGAATATTAATCATGTTGAGTTATAAAGTCCAGCTTGACTACTACATACTATATGTGTAGGTGAATCTAAATATGTCTTAATCTGAATATAATTACTATATGTGTTTATATTCATAGTTTATACATTTGGTTTTAATTGATTAACCATACTTCTCCTAACAGATACAAGAAGATACTTCTCAAAGTGACTTATGATATTCTTACACGAATTTATGTCTTTAAACCTTAAGCTACTCATAATATCTGTTCATTTCTAACCTTATATAACTTAAATACACATGTAGTGTCATTTTTATTTACGTGGCACGTATGTATAGTAGTTAAGCTGGACTTGATTCATAAATCTCACCATAAATCTCTTGGATAACAATAAGATGATATTTCACTAATGAGAAGTTTACAACAATAAATAGTTAGGCCTCACCTTTATCTTTTGTATTTTCTTGTTCGTAAGACTCTAGATTATCAAACTAAAATTCCATTTATATACTAAATCGTGTCTTAGGTTTCATCAAATAATACCATTATATTAATTTACATCTTATAGGTTTTAACTATTACTTAGACTGTTTACCGAAGTTCTACCTTAATTCATGACATTCATCTCTTCACTTCACGAATATAACCCTCAACTGATAACCTCTCTCCGGGAAAATTTACTTATTAAGCTTTTCTGACCCTAAAACTTAAATACATAATCCCAATAGCGTTCTGATATGTGCATATGGTCAATCTACACATGGTTCAATTTCTAAATTTAAATAACTTGACAATTATTCTAAATATATTTTATATTCACTTAACTGAATATCACATGTAGTCCATCATATATACTTCATATACCTTCAGGCTAGATCTTAAAGACACATGTAATGTCGGTTTAATATTTTGGATATGGTCATCTATACACCAATTAAAGCTATATATTTATACATCTGGTAACATATAAGGATTTCAATAAGGAAATCAACTTGAACATAAGTTGTATTCTGTTTTCCATGTTTTATTGTTCCATTTAATACCGAGATGTTTTTGAAACTTTACTCCAAGATATAGATCCCATTATTACACATATACTTCTTACTTTTCATTCTCTGCATGTAGTAGTTCATACTATATGTCTTTCTATGTAGATTTACTATCAATGATAGATGTTTGAGAAACTTTACCCTTGAATGTATTCTTTTAAAATACATTGATAAGAAGATATACTTGTCATGACTTTTATATATGTATATAAGGTTATATCTTTCTTTCTCATACTTGACTAAAACAAATGAAAGGTATTTAGGTTGAATTATCAAGTCCAACTTGACAACTACATATTAAGTATAGTAGTAGATTATTTACATCACGAGAGTTAGGTATATCTTAGGTTTTAATGACAAGCAGTACTTATTCTATCGACTCAAGAAAATCGCACCAATATCACTTAGAGGATAGTAATGCGATGGTACTGTTTGCAACTACAGTATATTTAATTCTCAACTTCATTTTTGAATTCTCTTGATTTAAGACTGACTCTCTATAGTATCAAACTTTAGTTGTTTGTGAATTAATATTATATGTAAGATAGTTTATGACTTTTCTCATCAATAAGACCATCTTAATTTGTTCTTAGAGTTTAATTCAGCCTTAGTACCAAAGTACTATAATCTGATATACATTGGTTCTTGATTAAGAACCTTTCCTAATAATTGATAATATTCTTTTTGGATATTATCATATATACACCAGTTCAAGATATACATAGGGTAACATATAAAGATTTGAATAATAAAATCAATCTGAATAAAAGTTGTATTCTGTTTTCCATGGTTCACTGTTTCATGTACATTTAATACCCAGATGTATTTTAAATTAGAAACTCTACTCGAAAATATCCATTCCATTATGACACTAATACTTAAAACTTGTCATGCTCTGCATGTAGTAACTAATACTGTAAGTTTTTGATGTAGCATTTACTATCAATGATATATATTTTAGAAACTTTATTCCAATATACTCTTGGATGTATTGTTTTACGATACATCAAAGAATATACTCGTCATGAATATCACTTAGGACCCTTTTGTAATAACTGGTAATGTTCTTTTTGGATGTTATCATATATACACCAGTTCAAGATATATACAGAGTAAAGATTTGAATAATAAAATCAACCTGAATATAAGTTGTATTCTGTTTTCCATGGTTCAGTGTTTCATGTACGGTTTAATACCCAGATGTTTTTTAAATTAGAAACTCTACTCGAAGATATCCATTCCATTATGGCACTGATACTTAAAACTTGTCATGCTCTGCATGTAGTAATTTGATACTGTATTTTTTTATGTAGCATTTACTATCAATGATATATATTTTAGAAACTTTACTCCAATATACTCTTGGATGTATTGTTTCACGATTCATCCAAAGATATACTCTCCATTATGAAAATGATACGTAATACTTGTCATGCTTTGCATGTAGTAATTAATACTGTGTATTTTTTGTGTAGCATTTACTATCAATGATATATATTTTAGAAACTTTACTCCAATATACTCTTGTTGTATTGTTTTTCGATACATCAAAGGATATACTCGTCATGAACTTTCTATGCAACATTATATCTTTCTTTTTCGTGTTTGACTAGAACAAATAGAAGGTAGATTTAGGCTGAATTATTGAGTCTACATTGACAACTAAATACTAAATACTATGTGTAGTAGTAGATTATATATATTACGAGAGGTTTGTATATCTTAGGTTGAAATATCCTTTATTCTATCTATTCAAGAAACTGAGATGAAACTTAGACGACAATAATATGATGGTCTTGTTTGCAACTATGTTATAGTTCTCATCTTCATCTTTGTATTAGAAGTTTTATTCAGACTTAGTACCAATTTACTACCAAAGTACTATCTTAACTCATGACTTGCATCTCTTCTCTTCGAGAACATTAACAACCATGTACATCTCTAAGTACTAAGTACTTTTCTGATCTGCATAGTAGAATACATAAAACACATTATCTTGTTTATCAACATTTTAGTGGCAGATTTACCAACAATGAGTTAAATTGAGTTTGAATTATCCTCCCAACTATTTCATCAAATACAAGAAATTCTACTCATCAAATATCACTCAAGACCTATTTGCAATAACTGGTAAACTCACAAGTATATTCATGAGTTTATAAGGTAATATTTCGTTCTAACCCTAAAATACACAAGCCCAATAACGTTTTGATGTTTTGCATATGATCAGTCTAAACAAGTTCGTGCATCTCAACGTTAAAATAATATAACCAATCCAAATGTCTAGATGCGGGGATATTATCATATACATATATTCCACATAACAACTTTCATGTTTCATTCTAGCATATTACATATTAGCTTGATTCAAGGTTTTAATTAAGTCGAAATATCAAGTCTAGCTTCACTACTACGACTACAAATAATGAAACGGTCTTATTGACAGTATAAGTACGGATGATCATTAAAACTAAACGGGTATCTCACTATCTTATATACGCAGTACTTTCAAAATAACTATGTGCTAAAATAATACAATATCTATTTTTTCCACCTACTATCATATAACTTAGAAGAAAATGTGCATGGATCTCTACGTCGAGAAGAAAATTCATTATTAATTACTTTGTAGAAATAGCTGTTAGAAAAACAGTGTTGTCTATATGGAAAGAATTATCCAAATGGGTTTAGTACTAAATGAAGATAACATATTTCTAAAAGACAAGTTTGAGATAAAACAACCCGTTAGAACATCTACATATTCTATTAATATTAGAGACTTAAAATAAAGACAAGTCAACTTATAAATTCTCTCTCCTTGAGAATAATAACGATGTAAAATTGGTTAAACTTTTGATGATATAATATCTTACTTATTCTGATATTATATCACCAAAATATGACACTTAGATGACAATCATATGATGGTCTTGTTTGCAGCAATAGTATATTTAGTTCTCATCCTCCTCTTTGTATTCTCTTGATGTTAGACTCTATAATATCAAACTTGAGTTATGTGTGAACTAATATGCATATATCAGATCGTTTGCGATTTCCACCTGTAAGATCATCTTGAATTCACTAAAATAATAAAATATATTATTTAGCACCTCCTAACATAAGCGACCTCAAGTATAACTTAGAAGATAATGTGCATGGATCTTTATGTAATCTGGTTATCAAGAAGAAAATCCATCACTAATTACATTGAAGATCTCGCTGTTAGAAAATATACCCAAACTCGTATTCACCACCAATTTCGTTTATCCACCCTTTATCCGATCTTAGGTATATCATTGATAAGATGATAGATAATTAAAATAAAGAAATTCAACTTATAAGTTCTCTTTCCTCGAGAATAATTACGGTATACAATTAGCAGATCTTTTGGTGATATAATATCTTACTTATTCGTCATTACTTTGTAGACATCGCTGTAAGAAAATATGTATGAATACAATTATCAAAATATATATTTTTACTAAATGAATAAGATATGTTTATGAAAGATAAACTAAAATTAAAACTACTCATTAGATCATCTCGTTATTATGCATGCAGCATATTTATTACCACTAAATGAATGGTTCTGATCTTTACTGTACATTTTAGCACATATATAGATTATTGATAAAATCATGGAGAATATAAATGCAGATAAATAAATTTATAAGTTCTCTCGCCCCGAAAATAATTATGGTTCGAAGTATAAAATTAATAGATTTCTTGGTGATGTAATATCATTCTTAACCCATCGTTTTATATTTTTCCAGGATTTTCTGTCTAATTATCAGTTGAAATTATATTCGGCTGATTAAACCGTCCCCATTTGACCTGAAATTTTCCCCTCGGGTAGCTCGAGAGTAGTCCTCACACCTAAAATTTATTTGAGCCAATTTCATCGAGCCACCTTCGAGATCTGGAGTGATCTGTACCCACGTGTAGGCAGTGGAGACTGTTTTAGTGAATCTGGGTCACTTATTCGTGAGCGAGAATTTAATCCATAAGCCAATG
>JAYKYS010000287.1:0-12500 GCA_036924285.1 Asterella californica | reverse complement strand
TATGTGTTATATTTGATTTTTCCCATGCTTTTTTTACATATTCCCTTCTTCTTGTTTCCTTCTTAAATATTTCCGGTACATTAGAGGAACAAATTATTACTATTGCTTCTACTTTTAAATATTTCCTTATTACGAACTTAATGCTTTATTCAATCTACTGCTTTGCTTTTATTATTGCATCGACTTTGTTATTGCTATAACTTTGTACTATTTCCTTCTACGAATTTCTCAAATTCCAGAGGAATAATTTCAACTATTTGTTGCTAATACCTTTTCAGTATTTCCTTCTACGCTTTCTCAGAAAAATAAATTGAACCGTCTTCTTCACTTTTTAGGTTGCTATAACTTTATCTTTGTTAAAACATCTCCTTTTAATATTTCCTTATACGAACTAGGCTCGCACTTACTCGCGAAACAATTAGCTTCGAGGGGTTCGAGCAATTGTTCATCCTCCTCCTCTCGATATTTATGATTTGTTAATGTTGCTGCGGCTCTTGATATCCCATTCCTTTGACGAAAACGCAAATAATGATTTGGCCCAGGGGCCTTTAAGCCTTAATTTAAAGACCCCATGTAACTATTTTCGTGGAGCCCGATGGAATATTCTTTCCCGATTGTGTCCTACGGCTCCCGATAGAGCGATGCTTTCATGCTGCGACGGCTCCCGATATTAAATTCCTTTGATTTCAACGCAAAGTACGATTTAATTATAACTATTTTTCCTGGAGGCCGATGGTTTAATTTTCCATGATGGTTTCTTCCTCCTCCCGATATTAATTAAGTTGATTTTTCCCCTTGCTTTTCAGAGGGACCCTAATTTAACTAACCCTATTAATTAATTGCCTACAACTTAGGGTGAATAAATTATTGCTATTGCTTATTTATTATTTCTTTCTACGCTATTTTCGGAACAATCAATCAAACCGTTTGCTTCACTTTATTACTATACCTTTAACTTTAAATATTTCCCTTTAACGAACTTCTCCGGTTTAATCCCATCCCTTTTAATTCAAAATATTTCCCTTTCCACTGAACTTGATTCATAATTTAGGCCCGTTTTTACTCCCGAAACAAATTACTCAGAGGGATCAAGTCAAGTCCCTTTTGAAATTCCCCCTCCTCCCGAATATTAGCGATGGTTTAGTGTCGCGACGGGCTCATGAAATTAAATTCCATACGCTTCAACGCAAAAGTACGATTTAATTCAGGGGCTTCAAGCATTAATTTCTTACTCGGCCGTAACTATTTCCGTGGACCCGGTGGTTTCCTTCTCCTCCCGATGTTTGGGGTTGCTTTAATTTTGTGACATGATCCCGAAATTCAATTCCGTTGACTTCAACGTAAATAACGATTAATTCAGTGCCTTTAGGCCGAATTTTTTTACTCGACGTAACTATTCCGGTGCCGATGGTTTTCCTCCTCCTCCCGATTCATTAATGTTGCGGAGGCTCTCCCGATATTCCATTCCGATGACTTCAACGCAAAGTATGATTTAATTCAGAGGCCTTTAAGCCTACATTTTTTACCCGATGGTAACTATTCCGGTGCCGATGGTTTTCCTCCTCCTCCCGATTCATTAATGTTGCGACGGCTCCCGATATCTTATTCCGACTACTTCAACGCAAAGTATGATTTTATTCAGGGCCTTTAAGCTAAATTTTAGACTCGATGTAACTATTCCCGTGTATTTGATAATGTAGCGATGGTTTACGATAATGTAGCGATAATGTAGCGATGGTTTACTTTTCCCCGGTGGTTTATTGTCTCGCGGAGTTGATTTTTTCTATGAAATTCTCCATCATCGATAAACATTATTCCTCCCTCGAACTTTTACCTAAACCATGTTCATGCCTCAACAACTGGCTATTATAAACTTGGATACCACCATTTGCAGCGTGATGCGGTCATACCAGGGCCACGCCACCAGATCCCATCAGAACTCTGCAGTTAAATGCCCTTGGGCCGGAATAGTACTGGGATGGGTGACCTCCCGGGAAGTCCCGGTGCTGCATCCAATTCTTTTTTCCTTTTTTTTACGAATTAATTCTTTGGCAATCGAACAAATATATTACGCTGCCAGGCACTAAACTAATTAATTACTCGTGGACTAATGTTCTTTTCATTTTTGGACGTGAATTGATTCTTTGGTACTGAATAAATTAATTGCTCGTATGTATGTCTATTTTTCTTTCTTCCAGCATAAAATAACCTTGAATACGGAACCCATTAGTTTATCATAATAAATCCAAATACCGTAGTACATATTTCATTACTCTATGTGACGTTGATCTATGTCACCCCTTACTTATTCATAATACATCCAAATACCGTAGTACTTCTTCCATTACTCTATATCACTTCGATCTAAGAACCCATTACTTATTCATAATACATCCAAATACCGTAGTACTTCTTCCATTACTCTATATCACTTCGATCTAAGAACCCATTACATATTCATAATACATCCAAATACCGTAGTACTTCTTTCATTACTCTATGTCACTTTTAACCCATTAGTCTTTCATAGCAACCCATTAGATATACATAATAAACCCAAATATTGGACTGGCTGGTCCAGTAACCTTGAATAACCTTGAATATGGAACCCATTAGTTTATCATAATAAATCCAAATACCGTAGTACTTCTTTCGTTACTCTATGTGACGTTGATCTATGTCACCCATTACTTATTCATAATACATCCAAATACCGTAATACTTCTTCCATTACCCTATATCATTTCGATCTAAGTAACCCATTACTTATTCATAATACATCCAAATACCGTAGTACTTCTTTCATTACTCTATGTAACTTCGATCTCTTTAACCCATTAGTCTTTCATAGCAACCCATTAGATATACGTAATAAACCCAAATATTGGACACTTTTTCCATTACTCCATGTAAGTTGTTGTATTTAAACTTTTCTTTGTTCTATTTACACCTATTTACTACTTGTGTACTTAAAATACATGTATCCGCAATTGTCAAAGAGTTTATCATGTTTGCCTATTACGTTTCAAATGTCACTTAACACCCCTTCATAAAAAGTGTGAGCAAAAAATTGATGGTGGAGGGTTTAACTTTTCTTAAGAACAAACTTGGTCCTTCTTTGCTTCTTTCCGCGTATATGTAAATCTGCCGGTTGTATCATTTCTATACTTTGCATGTGGTTAGCACACGTAGTTGTTAGACCCTTCAAGGATCCATATCTGAATTTCTCACCTTCAGTTTATTTCAATCAATATCACATATATACAGTTTGGAGCTCATTTATTTTATAGAAACTATTTTCATGGATACTCATTTGTAATATCCCATCATATGGACACTTCACACTCACTATGTCATGAATCATATGTACTTAATAAATGATTATCGTGATCATATAGTTTTGGATTACTCGATCATCCTCTATAGCGATTAGTTTTGATCAGGACTGTGCGCACAGCTCTCCCTCTTTTGTTTAGGGTTCCTCAGTTGATCAAATATAGAATCCAAGTGACAGCTTAACAACATACTGTACTATCCATTGTTTATTCAACTGCAATTAAAATAATTTAGAAGCCAAAGTCAGTTTCAGATGAAAACTGATCTAAGACTCTGAACCTCTAAAAAGTGATTACAGTTGATTCTGAGTTGAACACATTCACATGATGAACTAACTATATCTATTATCGCTAAAATAATTCAGAAGCCAATATCACTTTCTTATGAAAATTAATCTAAGACTCTGAACCTCTAAAATAAAGTGTCTTCTGAATAAAAATTTATATTCCATGTCATCGGTATATATATTATGATTTTCTCTAACAATACTCTGTAAACTCCATCTTACACATATTACTCTGACGTTTGTATTAGTATCCTAAACTTTTAGGATCAAGACTTCATATATAGCCAAATGTCACATTCTTATACACCCTCGGTTTTTCAAATATGAATTACAAGTGAGAGTTGAGCAGATTCACACTGTCAAGTAACTATATCTACTATCACTAAAATAATTCAGAAGCCAAAGTCAGTTTCAGACATAAATTAATCTAATACTGTAAAGTTTCAACTGTAACATCTCTATGAATTAAAATCATTATTTTAGATCGCTTATCTGAGTTTTGTGATTTTCCATCGAATCACAACTTATCAATCAGATCTTTCATGTTTACCGAAGTACTATACTTGCCTATTTAGGATTATATACTTCAAACAAGGTCTTTCACTCTTGTTTATACACTCTGGGTTTTTCATATCTAAGTTACTAGAGACAGTTGGACATATTTACTAATCAACTAACTATGTCAATTAACAATTAAAATAATTCAGAAACCAATATCAGTTTCTGCCAACATTTAATTTCTGCAACATTAAACTAAATTTTTCTGTGAATTAAAACTTGAACTTTATATCATTTATGCATTTATTAGGATTTCTTCATACAATGAGCCTCTATTAACAAGATCTTACAACATTTACTCATACTTTTGCCAAAGTACTATTTTAATTCATGGAACTCATCTATGCTTTTCAATTAAATCACTCAATTTTTCACTATGGATTATTGACATCCTTCTCTGTCTTTTCAAGTATTAAAGATTAACATGTATCTTAAAGATTCCTCAGAATTACATGAGTTTAAACCCTACGCTATTTGCATATGATATTTCATGTTCATGTCTAACCCTCAAACTTAAATGGACATGTGCTATCGTTCTGATATCTTGCATATGGTCAAGATAACCAAGTTGAACGTGCTTTATATTTGAATTTAGTTCCAATATAAAATCAATCTATTTGTATACTGTCTCCATGTTCGGTTTTCCTATGTACCATTTAATATGAATTGTTTTGTAGACTATACTTGAGTATATCCTTCCATGTATTCCCTTCTTATAATACTCGAGGTACTGACTTCTCATATGTCACATTGCATCTTTCTTTTCCATTTGATCATATGTATAACTTTATGAAGAGTTTAAAGGAGTCCAACTTGATAAAGTATTACATGATTCAAATAATTCGAACACGCTCCGTTTCAATGCTCAACCTGATTTATTCTATCAATCATTTATCCTCCATACGTGAGTTTTTTCAGTGTCCAGAACAGATTGAATATTAATCATGTTGAGTTATAAAGTCCAGCTTGACTACTACATACTATATGTGTAGGTGAATCTAAATATGTATTAATCTGAATATAATTACTATATGTGTTTATATTCATAGTTTATACATATAGTTTGATATACATTTGGTTTTAATTGATTAACCATACTTCTCCTAACAGATACAAGAAGATACTTCTCAAAGTGACTTATGATATTCTTACACGAATTTATGTCTTTAAACCTTAAGCTACTCATAATATCTGTTCATTTCTAACCCTATATAACTAAAATGCACATATAGTGTCATTTTTATTTACGTGTAACACTTTAATTTTCTTTATATATCAAATGGTTTATGCATCTGATCTGACTTTCGTCAAATAATAGCATTATATTCATTTCATCTTATTATGTTGAGCAGTACGAGGATTCATGACTAACATCTCAGCTGTTAACGTCAACAACCCTTAACCCTCAACTGATAATGTTCTCCATTCTTGATTCATTTATCTTGCAGTAGCATTGAACACCTATGTTTTTTAAACTTTACTCAAGCGAACAACCACTAATATTTTCTGTACTCCCTTGGTTTTTTGTTGTTGTCTTTAATCTATGTCTTGAATATTTTAATAACTTCACTAGTCTAATATATACAAAAGAATTTGGTATAAGTTAGATTCTAGTGAGTAACTTTACTTGTTCTCTCAATAGAAAAAAAATCACAAGAAATTCACATCAACTTGACTTAGATGACAATAATATTACGGTTCAATTACTCATGGGAAGTCCTAGACGATAATAAAGTTAAGTTTGAACTTCAACTTTTGTGTTCTCGTGTTGTTAAAACTCTATAGTATCAAACTTTAATTTCTTTATATATTCTGATGTTTCGTCAAATAATACCCATTATATCAATTTAATCTTATTATATCCAAGTAGTATCATGATTCATGATTTTCTCTTCTCTTAACGTCAACAACCCTCAACTGATAATTTTCTTCATTCTTGATTTATTTATCTTACAATAGCATTTAACATCATGCTTTTTAAACTTTAATCCAATTTATTATTGGATGTATTGTATTATGTTAAAGTACTGATACTTCGTACTCGTCATTACATCTTCCCTTTCCATTAACTCATATAAATGTTGATTCAAAGTTTAAATAAAATATGATCTCTATATCTCTTCCACTAATATTTTCTCTACTCTCTTGGCTTTTCCTATTGACTTTAACCATATGTACTGAAGTTCATCTTTATACGTATCATTACAATTTTCTCTTTTCTCGTATAGTAGTTTATTCATTGTTAAAAACAAGCAAGATCTTGATATAGGTTTGAAAATCAAGTCCAGCTTAACTACTATATTCAAAAGAGTTTGATATATATTCACTTTTAATGAGTCGCTTATCCTATCAAATACAACAACTTAAAGATCAAGACTGGTCTCACTCAGATGTCATTAGAAATGTCATTTAGATGGTTTCTGACCCTTTTACACTGGAAACATTCCTCTGAAGTATAAACCGTAGATATTCATAGTGTTCATTCCTAACCCTAGAACCCTATTCATACACATGTAGTATCAATTTAATATCAGATGTTTTTGAAACTTGTGGTACCATATTGTAACCCTACATCTTTCTCTTTTTGGTTTATCATGTAGAACTTGGTTTCAAAATATTTAACAAATATAAGTAGAATTAGTTGATTAAGTATTACATGATTCAAATAATTAGAACACGCTCCGTTTCAATGCTCAACATGATTTATTCTATCAATCATTTATCCTCCATACGTGAGTTTTTTCAGTGTTCAGAACAGATTGAATATTAATCATGTTGAGTTATAAAGTCCAGCTTGACTACTACATACTATATGTGTAGGTGAATCTAAATATGTCTTAATCTGAATATAATTACTATATGTGTTTATATTCATAGTTTATACATTTGGTTTTAATTGATTAACCATACTTCTCCTAACAGATACAAGAAGATACTTCTCAAAGTGACTTATGATATTCTTACACGAATTTATGTCTTTAAACCTTAAGCTACTCATAATATCTGTTCATTTCTAACCTTATATAACTTAAATACACATGTAGTGTCATTTTTATTTACGTGGCACGTATGTATAGTAGTTAAGCTGGACTTGATTCATAAATCTCACCATAAATCTCTTGGATAACAATAAGATGATATTTCACTAATGAGAAGTTTACAACAATAAATAGTTAGGCCTCACCTTTATCTTTTGTATTTTCTTGTTCGTAAGACTCTAGATTATCAAACTAAAATTCCATTTATATACTAAATCGTGTCTTAGGTTTCATCAAATAATACCATTATATTAATTTACATCTTATAGGTTTTAACTATTACTTAGACTGTTTACCGAAGTTCTACCTTAATTCATGACATTCATCTCTTCACTTCACGAATATAACCCTCAACTGATAACCTCTCTCCGGGAAAATTTACTTATTAAGCTTTTCTGACCCTAAAACTTAAATACATAATCCCAATAGCGTTCTGATATGTGCATATGGTCAATCTACACATGGTTCAATTTCTAAATTTAAATAACTTGACAATTATTCTAAATATATTTTATATTCACTTAACTGAATATCACATGTAGTCCATCATATATACTTCATATACCTTCAGGCTAGATCTTAAAGACACATGTAATGTCGGTTTAATATTTTGGATATGGTCATCTATACACCAATTAAAGCTATATATTTATACATCTGGTAACATATAAGGATTTCAATAAGGAAATCAACTTGAACATAAGTTGTATTCTGTTTTCCATGTTTTATTGTTCCATTTAATACCGAGATGTTTTTGAAACTTTACTCCAAGATATAGATCCCATTATTACACATATACTTCTTACTTTTCATTCTCTGCATGTAGTAGTTCATACTATATGTCTTTCTATGTAGATTTACTATCAATGATAGATGTTTGAGAAACTTTACCCTTGAATGTATTCTTTTAAAATACATTGATAAGAAGATATACTTGTCATGACTTTTATATATGTATATAAGGTTATATCTTTCTTTCTCATACTTGACTAAAACAAATGAAAGGTATTTAGGTTGAATTATCAAGTCCAACTTGACAACTACATATTAAGTATAGTAGTAGATTATTTACATCACGAGAGTTAGGTATATCTTAGGTTTTAATGACAAGCAGTACTTATTCTATCGACTCAAGAAAATCGCACCAATATCACTTAGAGGATAGTAATGCGATGGTACTGTTTGCAACTACAGTATATTTAATTCTCAACTTCATTTTTGAATTCTCTTGATTTAAGACTGACTCTCTATAGTATCAAACTTTAGTTGTTTGTGAATTAATATTATATGTAAGATAGTTTATGACTTTTCTCATCAATAAGACCATCTTAATTTGTTCTTAGAGTTTAATTCAGCCTTAGTACCAAAGTACTATAATCTGATATACATTGGTTCTTGATTAAGAACCTTTCCTAATAATTGATAATATTCTTTTTGGATATTATCATATATACACCAGTTCAAGATATACATAGGGTAACATATAAAGATTTGAATAATAAAATCAATCTGAATAAAAGTTGTATTCTGTTTTCCATGGTTCACTGTTTCATGTACATTTAATACCCAGATGTATTTTAAATTAGAAACTCTACTCGAAAATATCCATTCCATTATGACACTAATACTTAAAACTTGTCATGCTCTGCATGTAGTAACTAATACTGTAAGTTTTTGATGTAGCATTTACTATCAATGATATATATTTTAGAAACTTTATTCCAATATACTCTTGGATGTATTGTTTTACGATACATCAAAGAATATACTCGTCATGAATATCACTTAGGACCCTTTTGTAATAACTGGTAATGTTCTTTTTGGATGTTATCATATATACACCAGTTCAAGATATATACAGAGTAAAGATTTGAATAATAAAATCAACCTGAATATAAGTTGTATTCTGTTTTCCATGGTTCAGTGTTTCATGTACGGTTTAATACCCAGATGTTTTTTAAATTAGAAACTCTACTCGAAGATATCCATTCCATTATGGCACTGATACTTAAAACTTGTCATGCTCTGCATGTAGTAATTTGATACTGTATTTTTTTATGTAGCATTTACTATCAATGATATATATTTTAGAAACTTTACTCCAATATACTCTTGGATGTATTGTTTCACGATTCATCCAAAGATATACTCTCCATTATGAAAATGATACGTAATACTTGTCATGCTTTGCATGTAGTAATTAATACTGTGTATTTTTTGTGTAGCATTTACTATCAATGATATATATTTTAGAAACTTTACTCCAATATACTCTTGTTGTATTGTTTTTCGATACATCAAAGGATATACTCGTCATGAACTTTCTATGCAACATTATATCTTTCTTTTTCGTGTTTGACTAGAACAAATAGAAGGTAGATTTAGGCTGAATTATTGAGTCTACATTGACAACTAAATACTAAATACTATGTGTAGTAGTAGATTATATATATTACGAGAGGTTTGTATATCTTAGGTTGAAATATCCTTTATTCTATCTATTCAAGAAACTGAGATGAAACTTAGACGACAATAATATGATGGTCTTGTTTGCAACTATGTTATAGTTCTCATCTTCATCTTTGTATTAGAAGTTTTATTCAGACTTAGTACCAATTTACTACCAAAGTACTATCTTAACTCATGACTTGCATCTCTTCTCTTCGAGAACATTAACAACCATGTACATCTCTAAGTACTAAGTACTTTTCTGATCTGCATAGTAGAATACATAAAACACATTATCTTGTTTATCAACATTTTAGTGGCAGATTTACCAACAATGAGTTAAATTGAGTTTGAATTATCCTCCCAACTATTTCATCAAATACAAGAAATTCTACTCATCAAATATCACTCAAGACCTATTTGCAATAACTGGTAAACTCACAAGTATATTCATGAGTTTATAAGGTAATATTTCGTTCTAACCCTAAAATACACAAGCCCAATAACGTTTTGATGTTTTGCATATGATCAGTCTAAACAAGTTCGTGCATCTCAACGTTAAAATAATATAACCAATCCAAATGTCTAGATGCGGGGATATTATCATATACATATATTCCACATAACAACTTTCATGTTTCATTCTAGCATATTACATATTAGCTTGATTCAAGGTTTTAATTAAGTCGAAATATCAAGTCTAGCTTCACTACTACGACTACAAATAATGAAACGGTCTTATTGACAGTATAAGTACGGATGATCATTAAAACTAAACGGGTATCTCACTATCTTATATACGCAGTACTTTCAAAATAACTATGTGCTAAAATAATACAATATCTATTTTTTCCACCTACTATCATATAACTTAGAAGAAAATGTGCATGGATCTCTACGTCGAGAAGAAAATTCATTATTAATTACTTTGTAGAAATAGCTGTTAGAAAAACAGTGTTGTCTATATGGAAAGAATTATCCAAATGGGTTTAGTACTAAATGAAGATAACATATTTCTAAAAGACAAGTTTGAGATAAAACAACCCGTTAGAACATCTACATATTCTATTAATATTAGAGACTTAAAATAAAGACAAGTCAACTTATAAATTCTCTCTCCTTGAGAATAATAACGATGTAAAATTGGTTAAACTTTTGATGATATAATATCTTACTTATTCTGATATTATATCACCAAAATATGACACTTAGATGACAATCATATGATGGTCTTGTTTGCAGCAATAGTATATTTAGTTCTCATCCTCCTCTTTGTATTCTCTTGATGTTAGACTCTATAATATCAAACTTGAGTTATGTGTGAACTAATATGCATATATCAGATCGTTTGCGATTTCCACCTGTAAGATCATCTTGAATTCACTAAAATAATAAAATATATTATTTAGCACCTCCTAACATAAGCGACCTCAAGTATAACTTAGAAGATAATGTGCATGGATCTTTATGTAATCTGGTTATCAAGAAGAAAATCCATCACTAATTACATTGAAGATCTCGCTGTTAGAAAATATACCCAAACTCGTATTCACCACCAATTTCGTTTATCCACCCTTTATCCGATCTTAGGTATATCATTGATAAGATGATAGATAATTAAAATAAAGAAATTCAACTTATAAGTTCTCTTTCCTCGAGAATAATTACGGTATACAATTAGCAGATCTTTTGGTGATATAATATCTTACTTATTCGTCATTACTTTGTAGACATCGCTGTAGAGAAAATATGTATGAATACAATTATCAAAATATATATTTTTACTAAATGAATAAGATATGTTTATGAAAGATAAACTAAAATTAAAACTACTCATTAGATCATCTCGTTATTATGCATGCAGCATATTTATTACCACTAAATGAATGGTTCTGATCTTTACTGTACATTTTAGCACATATATAGATTATTGATAAAATCATGGAGAATATAAATGCAGATAAATAAATTTATAAGTTCTCTCGCCCCGAAAATAATTATGGTTCGAAGTATAAAATTAATAGATTTCTTGGTGATGTAATATCATTCTTAACCCATCGTTTTATATTTTTCCAGGATTTTCTGTCTAATTATCAGTTGAAATTATATTCGGCTGATTAAACCGTCCCCATTTGACCTGAAATTTTCCCCTCGGGTAGCTCGAGAGTAGTCCTCACACCTAAAATTTATTTGAGCCAATTTCATCGAGCCACCTTCGAGATCTGGAGTGATCTGTACCCACGTGTAGGCAGTGGAGACTGTTTTAGTGAATCTGGGTCACTTATTCGTGAGCGAGAATTTAATCCATAAGCCAATGACCCTGAAATTCACCATGCACGTGCCCCAACTGAAAACAGTCCTTGTGAAAAAAGAATTAATGCATTCTGAATCTAAATGGCCGAGTTATCGCATTTTTGGTGCCGCACCCTTGAGGACTTAGCCGCTAGAATGAATCGGGTTGTGGTATAATTTTCGCGGACCAAAGAGGAGGGCGGGGCCGCCGTTCCCCAGAAGTATATATAAGGGAAGGGGGTTCCTTCGGCGAGCCACCCCCGGCGGGTGCGGCTGTCGCGTGCCCCGTAACCCGCGGGAGATGCATTGAAGGCTGTACCCTGTCTAGGCTCGTGTCTCTACGTGAGATCCGGGGGAGCCTGACAAGAAGGACTGTCAGACCCGCACGGTTCCATGAGTTGCAAGGGGTGAGTCCTCGATGGCCTTGGGGTTGACCATGCGGTCAACTCCCATGCCTCGGGAGTCTGCCGTGGTCTCGTTTCCCGAGTATGCAATGATTCGCGCAATGTTCTGGGAGTCTTTCGCGGTCTCCTTTTCCCGAG
>JAYKYS010000286.1:22500-35000 GCA_036924285.1 Asterella californica | reverse complement strand
AATATGTTATCTTCATTTAGTACTAAACCCATTTGGATAATTCTTTCCATATAGACAACACTGTTTTTCTAACAGCTATTTCTACAAAGTAATTAATAATGAATTTTCTTCTCGACGTAGAGATCCATGCACATTTTCTTCTAAGTTATATGATAGTAGGTGGAAAAAATAGATATTGTATTATTTTAGCACATAGTTATTTTGAAAGTACTGCGTATATAAGATAGTGAGATACCCGTTTAGTTTTAATGATCATCCGTACTTATACTGTCAATAAGACCGTTTCATTATTTGTAGTCGTAGTAGTGAAGCTAGACTTGATATTTCGACTTAATTAAAACCTTGAATCAAGCTAATATGTAATATGCTAGAATGAAACATGAAAGTTGTTATGTGGAATATATGTATATGATAATATCCCCGCATCTAGACATTTGGATTGGTTATATTATTTTAACGTTGAGATGCACGAACTTGTTTAGACTGATCATATGCAAAACATCAAAACGTTATTGGGCTTGTGTATTTTAGGGTTAGAACGAAATATTACCTTATAAACTCATGAATATACTTGTGAGTTTACCAGTTATTGCAAATAGGTCTTGAGTGATATTTGATGAGTAGAATTTCTTGTATTTGATGAAATAGTTGGGAGGATAATTCAAACTCAATTTAACTCATTGTTGGTAAATCTGCCACTAAAATGTTGATAAACAAGATAATGTGTTTTATGTATTCTACTATGCAGATCAGAAAAGTACTTAGTACTTAGAGATGTACATGGTTGTTAATGTTCTCGAAGAGAAGAGATGCAAGTCATGAGTTAAGATAGTACTTTGGTAGTAAATTGGTACTAAGTCTGAATAAAACTTCTAATACAAAGATGAAGATGAGAACTATAACATAGTTGCAAACAAGACCATCATATTATTGTCGTCTAAGTTTCATCTCAGTTTCTTGAATAGATAGAATAAAGGATATTTCAACCTAAGATATACAAACCTCTCGTAATATATATAATCTACTACTACACATAGTATTTAGTATTTAGTTGTCAATGTAGACTCAATAATTCAGCCTAAATCTACCTTCTATTTGTTCTAGTCAAACACGAAAAAGAAAGATATAATGTTGCATAGAAAGTTCATGACGAGTATATCCTTTGATGTATCGTAAAACAATACAACAAGAGTATATTGGAGTAAAGTTTCTAAAATATATATCATTGATAGTAAATGCTACACAAAAAATACACAGTATTAATTACTACATGCAAAGCATGACAAGTATTACGTATCATTTTCATAATGGAGAGTATATCTTTGGATGAATCGTGAAACAATACATCCAAGAGTATATTGGAGTAAAGTTTCTAAAATATATATCATTGATAGTAAATGCTACATAAAAAAATACAGTATCAAATTACTACATGCAGAGCATGACAAGTTTTAAGTATCAGTGCCATAATGGAATGGATATCTTCGAGTAGAGTTTCTAATTTAAAAAACATCTGGGTATTAAACCGTACATGAAACACTGAACCATGGAAAACAGAATACAACTTATATTCAGGTTGATTTTATTATTCAAATCTTTACTCTGTATATATCTTGAACTGGTGTATATATGATAACATCCAAAAAGAACATTACCAGTTATTACAAAAGGGTCCTAAGTGATATTCATGACGAGTATATTCTTTGATGTATCGTAAAACAATACATCCAAGAGTATATTGGAATAAAGTTTCTAAAATATATATCATTGATAGTAAATGCTACATCAAAAACTTACAGTATTAGTTACTACATGCAGAGCATGACAAGTTTTAAGTATTAGTGTCATAATGGAATGGATATTTTCGAGTAGAGTTTCTAATTTAAAATACATCTGGGTATTAAATGTACATGAAACAGTGAACCATGGAAAACAGAATACAACTTTTATTCAGATTGATTTTATTATTCAAATCTTTATATGTTACCCTATGTATATCTTGAACTGGTGTATATATGATAATATCCAAAAAGAATATTATCAATTATTAGGAAAGGTTCTTAATCAAGAACCAATGTATATCAGATTATAGTACTTTGGTACTAAGGCTGAATTAAACTCTAAGAACAAATTAAGATGGTCTTATTGATGAGAAAAGTCATAAACTATCTTACATATAATATTAATTCACAAACAACTAAAGTTTGATACTATAGAGAGTCAGTCTTAAATCAAGAGAATTCAAAAATGAAGTTGAGAATTAAATATACTGTAGTTGCAAACAGTACCATCGCATTACTATCCTCTAAGTGATATTGGTGCGATTTTCTTGAGTCGATAGAATAAGTACTGCTTGTCATTAAAACCTAAGATATACCTAACTCTCGTGATGTAAATAATCTACTACTATACTTAATATGTAGTTGTCAAGTTGGACTTGATAATTCAACCTAAATACCTTTCATTTGTTTTAGTCAAGTATGAGAAAGAAAGATATAACCTTATATACATATATAAAAGTCATGACAAGTATATCTTCTTATCAATGTATTTTAAAAGAATACATTCAAGGGTAAAGTTTCTCAAACATCTATCATTGATAGTAAATCTACATAGAAAGACATATAGTATGAACTACTACATGCAGAGAATGAAAAGTAAGAAGTATATGTGTAATAATGGGATCTATATCTTGGAGTAAAGTTTCAAAAACATCTCGGTATTAAATGGAACAATAAAACATGGAAAACAGAATACAACTTATGTTCAAGTTGATTTCCTTATTGAAATCCTTATATGTTACCAGATGTATAAATATATAGCTTTAATTGGTGTATAGATGACCATATCCAAAATATTAAACCGACATTACATGTGTCTTTAAGATCTAGCCTGAAGGTATATGAAGTATATATGATGGACTACATGTGATATTCAGTTAAGTGAATATAAAATATATTTAGAATAATTGTCAAGTTATTTAAATTTAGAAATTGAACCATGTGTAGATTGACCATATGCACATATCAGAACGCTATTGGGATTATGTATTTAAGTTTTAGGGTCAGAAAAGCTTAATAAGTAAATTTTCCCGGAGAGAGGTTATCAGTTGAGGGTTATATTCGTGAAGTGAAGAGATGAATGTCATGAATTAAGGTAGAACTTCGGTAAACAGTCTAAGTAATAGTTAAAACCTATAAGATGTAAATTAATATAATGGTATTATTTGATGAAACCTAAGACACGATTTAGTATATAAATGAAATTTTAGTTTGATAATCTAGAGTCTTACGAACAAGAAAATACAAAAGATAAAGGTGAGGCCTAACTATTTATTGTTGTAAACTTCTCATTAGTGAAATATCATCTTATTGTTATCCAAGAGATTTATGGTGAGATTTATGAATCAAGTCCAGCTTAACTACTATACATACGTGCCACGTAAATAAAAATGACACTACATGTGTATTTAAGTTATATAAGGTTAGAAATGAACAGATATTATGAGTAGCTTAAGGTTTAAAGACATAAATTCGTGTAAGAATATCATAAGTCACTTTGAGAAGTATCTTCTTGTATCTGTTAGGAGAAGTATGGTTAATCAATTAAAACCAAATGTATAAACTATGAATATAAACACATATAGTAATTATATTCAGATTAAGACATATTTAGATTCACCTACACATATAGTATGTAGTAGTCAAGCTGGACTTTATAACTCAACATGATTAATATTCAATCTGTTCTGAACACTGAAAAAACTCACGTATGGAGGATAAATGATTGATAGAATAAATCATGTTGAGCATTGAAACGGAGCGTGTTCTAATTATTTGAATCATGTAATACTTAATCAACTAATTCTACTTATATTTGTTAAATATTTTGAAACCAAGTTCTACATGATAAACCAAAAAGAGAAAGATGTAGGGTTACAATATGGTACCACAAGTTTCAAAAACATCTGATATTAAATTGATACTACATGTGTATGAATAGGGTTCTAGGGTTAGGAATGAACACTATGAATATCTACGGTTTATACTTCAGAGGAATGTTTCCAGTGTAAAAGGGTCAGAAACCATCTAAATGACATTTCTAATGACATCTGAGTGAGACCAGTCTTGATCTTTAAGTTGTTGTATTTGATAGGATAAGCGACTCATTAAAAGTGAATATATATCAAACTCTTTTGAATATAGTAGTTAAGCTGGACTTGATTTTCAAACCTATATCAAGATCTTGCTTGTTTTTAACAATGAATAAACTACTATACGAGAAAAGAGAAAATTGTAATGATACGTATAAAGATGAACTTCAGTACATATGGTTAAAGTCAATAGGAAAAGCCAAGAGAGTAGAGAAAATATTAGTGGAAGAGATATAGAGATCATATTTTATTTAAACTTTGAATCAACATTTATATGAGTTAATGGAAAGGGAAGATGTAATGACGAGTACGAAGTATCAGTACTTTAACATAATACAATACATCCAATAATAAATTGGATTAAAGTTTAAAAAGCATGATGTTAAATGCTATTGTAAGATAAATAAATCAAGAATGAAGAAAATTATCAGTTGAGGGTTGTTGACGTTAAGAGAAGAGAAAATCATGAATCATGATACTACTTGGATATAATAAGATTAAATTGATATAATGGGTATTATTTGACGAAACATCAGAATATATAAAGAAATTAAAGTTTGATACTATAGAGTTTTAACAACACGAGAACACAAAAGTTGAAGTTCAAACTTAACTTTATTATCGTCTAGGACTTCCCATGAGTAATTGAACCGTAATATTATTGTCATCTAAGTCAAGTTGATGTGAATTTCTTGTGATTTTTTTTCTATTGAGAGAACAAGTAAAGTTACTCACTAGAATCTAACTTATACCAAATTCTTTTGTATATATTAGACTAGTGAAGTTATTAAAATATTCAAGACATAGATTAAAGACAACAACAAAAAACCAAGGGAGTACAGAAAATATTAGTGGTTGTTCGCTTGAGTAAAGTTTAAAAAACATAGGTGTTCAATGCTACTGCAAGATAAATGAATCAAGAATGGAGAACATTATCAGTTGAGGGTTAAGGGTTGTTGACGTTAACAGCTGAGATGTTAGTCATGAATCCTCGTACTGCTCAACATAATAAGATGAAATGAATATAATGCTATTATTTGACGAAAGTCAGATCAGATGCATAAACCATTTGATATATAAAGAAGATTAAAGTGTTACACGTAAATAAAAATGACACTATATGTGCATTTTAGTTATATAGGGTTAGAAATGAACAGATATTATGAGTAGCTTAAGGTTTAAAGACATAAATTCGTGTAAGAATATCATAAGTCACTTTGAGAAGTATCTTCTTGTATCTGTTAGGAGAAGTATGGTTAATCAATTAAAACCAAATGTATATCAAACTATATGTATAAACTATGAATATAAACACATATAGTAATTATATTCAGATTAATACATATTTAGATTCACCTACACATATAGTATGTAGTAGTCAAGCTGGACTTTATAACTCAACATGATTAATATTCAATCTGTTCTGGACACTGAAAAAACTCACGTATGGAGGATAAATGATTGATAGAATAAATCAGGTTGAGCATTGAAACGGAGCGTGTTCGAATTATTTGAATCATGTAATACTTTATCAAGTTGGACTCCTTTAAACTCTTCATAAAGTTATACATATGATCAAATGGAAAAGAAAGATGCAATGTGACATATGAGAAGTCAGTACCTCGAGTATTATAAGAAGGGAATACATGGAAGGATATACTCAAGTATAGTCTACAAAACAATTCATTTTAAATGGTACATAGGAAAACCGAACATGGAGACAGTATACAAATAGATTGATTTTATATTGGAACTAAATTCAAATATAAAGCACGTTCAACTTGGTTATCTTGACCATATGCAAGATATCAGAACGATAGCACATGTCCATTTAAGTTTGAGGGTTAGACATGAACATGAAATATCATATGCAAATAGCGTAGGGTTTAAACTCATGTAATTCTGAGGAATCTTTAAGATACATGTTAATCTTTAATACTTGAAAAGACAGAGAAGGATGTCAATAATCCATAGTGAAAAATTGAGTGATTTAATTGAAAAGCATAGATGAGTTCCATGAATTAAAATAGTACTTTGGCAAAAGTATGAGTAAATGTTGTAAGATCTTGTTAATAGAGGCTCATTGTATGAAGAAATCCTAATAAATGCATAAATGATATAAAGTTCAAGTTTTAATTCACAGAAAAATTTAGTTTAATGTTGCAGAAATTAAATGTTGGCAGAAACTGATATTGGTTTCTGAATTATTTTAATTGTTAATTGACATAGTTAGTTGATTAGTAAATATGTCCAACTGTCTCTAGTAACTTAGATATGAAAAACCCAGAGTGTATAAACAAGAGTGAAAGACCTTGTTTGAAGTATATAATCCTAAATAGGCAAGTATAGTACTTCGGTAAACATGAAAGATCTGATTGATAAGTTGTGATTCGATGGAAAATCACAAAACTCAGATAAGCGATCTAAAATAATGATTTTAATTCATAGAGATGTTACAGTTGAAACTTTACAGTATTAGATTAATTTATGTCTGAAACTGACTTTGGCTTCTGAATTATTTTAGTGATAGTAGATATAGTTACTTGACAGTGTGAATCTGCTCAACTCTCACTTGTAATTCATATTTGAAAAACCGAGGGTGTATAAGAATGTGACATTTGGCTATATATGAAGTCTTGATCCTAAAAGTTTAGGATACTAATACAAACGTCAGAGTAATATGTGTAAGATGGAGTTTACAGAGTATTGTTAGAGAAAATCATAATATATATACCGATGACATGGAATATAAATTTTTATTCAGAAGACACTTTATTTTAGAGGTTCAGAGTCTTAGATTAATTTTCATAAGAAAGTGATATTGGCTTCTGAATTATTTTAGTGATAATAGATATAGTTAGTTCATCATGTGAATGTGTTCAACTCAGAATCAACTGTAATCACTTTTTAGAGGTTCAGAGTCTTAGATCAGTTCTCATCTGAAACTGACTTTGGCTTCTAAATTATTTTAATTGCAGTTGAATAAACAATGGATAGTACAGTATGTTGTTAAGCTGTCACTTGGATTCTATATTTGATCAACTGAGGAACCCTAAACAAAAGAGGGAGAGCTGTGCGCACAGTCCTGATCAAAACTAATCGCTATAGAGGATGATCGAGTAATCCAAAACTATATGATCACGATAATCATTTATTAAGTACATATGATTCATGACATAGTGAGTGTGAAGTGTCCATATGATGGGATATTACAAATGAGTATCCATGAAAATAGTTTCTATAAAATAAATGAGCTCCAAACTGTATATATGTGATATTGATTGAAATAAACTGAAGGTGAGAAATTCAGATATGGATCCTTGAAGGGTCTAACAACTACGTGTGCTAACCACATGCAAAGTATAGAAATGATACAACCGGCAGATTTACATATACGCGGAAAGAAGCAAAGAAGGACCAAGTTTGTTCTTAAGAAAAGTTAAACCCTCCACCATCAATTTTTTGCTCACACTTTTTATGAAGGGTGTGTTAAGTGACATTTGAAACGTAATAGGCAAACATGATAAACTCTTTGACAATTGCGGATACATGTATTTTAAGTACACAAGTAGTAAATAGGTGTAAATAGAACAAAGAAAAGTTTAAATACAACAACTTACATGGAGTAATGGAAAAAGTGTCCAATATTTGGGTTTATTATGTATATCTAATGGGTTGCTATGAAAGACTAATGGGTTAAAGAGATCGAAGTTACATAGAGTAATGAAAGAAGTACTACGGTATTTGGATGTATTATGAATAAGTAATGGGTTACTTAGATCGAAATGATATAGGGTAATGGAAGAAGTATTACGGTATTTGGATGTATTATGAATAAGTAATGGGTGACATAGATCAACGTCACATAGAGTAACGAAAGAAGTACTACGGTATTTGGATTTATTATGATAAACTAATGGGTTCCATATTCAAGGTTATTCAAGGTTACTGGACCAGCCAGTCCAATATTTGGGTTTATTATGTATATCTAATGGGTTGCTATGAAAGACTAATGGGTTAAAAGTGACATAGAGTAATGAAAGAAGTACTACGGTATTTGGATGTATTATGAATATGTAATGGGTTCTTAGATCGAAGTGATATAGAGTAATGGAAGAAGTACTACGGTATTTGGATGTATTATGAATAAGTAATGGGTTCTTAGATCGAAGTGATATAGAGTAATGGAAGAAGTACTACGGTATTTGGATGTATTATGAATAAGTAAGGGGTGACATAGATCAACGTCACATAGAGTAATGAAATATGTACTACGGTATTTGGATTTATTATGATAAACTAATGGGTTCCGTATTCAAGGTTATTTTATGCTGGAAGAAAGAAAAACAGACATACATACGAGCAATTAATTTATTCAGTACCAAAGAATCAATTCACGTCCAAAAATGAAAAGAACATTAGTCCACGAGTAATTAATTAGTTTAGTGCCTGGCAGCGTAATATATTTGTTCGATTGCCAAAGAATTAATTCGTAAAAAAAAGGAAAAAAGAATTGGATGCAGCACCGGGACTTCCCGGGAGGTCACCCATCCCAGTACTATTCCGGCCCAAGGGCATTTAACTGCAGAGTTCTGATGGGATCTGGTGGCGTGGCCCTGGTATGACCGCATCACGCTGCAAATGGTGGTATCCAAGTTTATAATAGCCAGTTGTTGAGGCATGAACATGGTTTAGGTAAAAGTTCGAGGGAGGAATAATGTTTATCGATGATGGAGAATTTCATAGAAAAAATCAACTCCGCGAGACAATAAACCACCGGGGAAAAGTAAACCATCGCTACATTATCGCTACATTATCGTAAACCATCGCTACATTATCAAATACACGGGAATAGTTACATCGAGTCTAAAATTTAGCTTAAAGGCCCTGAATAAAATCATACTTTGCGTTGAAGTAGTCGGAATAAGATATCGGGAGCCGTCGCAACATTAATGAATCGGGAGGAGGAGGAAAACCATCGGCACCGGAATAGTTACCATCGGGTAAAAAATGTAGGCTTAAAGGCCTCTGAATTAAATCATACTTTGCGTTGAAGTCATCGGAATGGAATATCGGGAGAGCCTCCGCAACATTAATGAATCGGGAGGAGGAGGAAAACCATCGGCACCGGAATAGTTACGTCGAGTAAAAAAAATCGGCCTAAAGGCACTGAATTAATCGTTATTTACGTTGAAGTCAACGGAATTGAATTTCGGGATCATGTCACAAAATTAAAGCAACCCCAAACATCGGGAGGAGAAGGAAACCATCGGGTCCACGGAAATAGTTACGGCCGAGTAAGAAATTAATGCTTGAAGCCCCTGAATTAAATCGTACTTTTGCGTTGAAGCGTATGGAATTTAATTTCATGAGCCCGTCGCGACACTAAACCATCGCTAATATTCGGGAGGAGGGGGAATTTCAAAAGGGACTTGACTTGATCCCTCTGAGTAATTTGTTTCGGGAGTAAAAACGGGCCTAAATTATGAATCAAGTTCAGTGGAAAGGGAAATATTTTGAATTAAAAGGGATGGGATTAAACCGGAGAAGTTCGTTAAAGGGAAATATTTAAAGTTAAAGGTATAGTAATAAAGTGAAGCAAACGGTTTGATTGATTGTTCCGAAAATAGCGTAGAAAGAAATAATAAATAAGCAATAGCAATAATTTATTCACCCTAAGTTGTAGGCAATTAATTAATAGGGTTAGTTAAATTAGGGTCCCTCTGAAAAGCAAGGGGAAAAATCAACTTAATTAATATCGGGAGGAGGAAGAAACCATCATGGAAAATTAAACCATCGGCCTCCAGGAAAAATAGTTATAATTAAATCGTACTTTGCGTTGAAATCAAAGGAATTTAATATCGGGAGCCGTCGCAGCATGAAAGCATCGCTCTATCGGGAGCCGTAGGACACAATCGGGAAAGAATATTCCATCGGGCTCCACGAAAATAGTTACATGGGGTCTTTAAATTAAGGCTTAAAGGCCCCTGGGCCAAATCATTATTTGCGTTTTCGTCAAAGGAATGGGATATCAAGAGCCGCAGCAACATTAACAAATCATAAATATCGAGAGGAGGAGGATGAACAATTGCTCGAACCCCTCGAAGCTAATTGTTTCGCGAGTAAGTGCGAGCCTAGTTCGTATAAGGAAATATTAAAAGGAGATGTTTTAACAAAGATAAAGTTATAGCAACCTAAAAAGTGAAGAAGACGGTTCAATTTATTTTTCTGAGAAAGCGTAGAAGGAAATACTGAAAAGGTATTAGCAACAAATAGTTGAAATTATTCCTCTGGAATTTGAGAAATTCGTAGAAGGAAATAGTACAAAGTTATAGCAATAACAAAGTCGATGCAATAATAAAAGCAAAGCAGTAGATTGAATAAAGCATTAAGTTCGTAATAAGGAAATATTTAAAAGTAGAAGCAATAGTAATAATTTGTTCCTCTAATGTACCGGAAATATTTAAGAAGGAAACAAGAAGAAGGGAATATGTAAAAAAAGCATGGGAAAAATCAAATATAACACATAATACATGATACAAGGAACAAATAAATTAAGAGAGCAGAAGGAAACAAAGGAGAAACACGGGATTGAAAAGATTAAAGCTGAAAGGGGGTGTGTTGTATTTATTTCCCACTAGAAATCGCAAGTATTTTACTTAGCCTTACCCTGGAATGATTAACGAGGCGGTTCGTACCCAAAATGGAGGAGTAAGGGTACTCTTTTATCCTTTTGTAATGCCTAAATGGCTTCAGAATCGCTTTCCGAGAACTTGGGCCAAAGATAGTCATGACTAACGGTAGTTGGCCCGTAGCTAAAGGTCAAATGGGGTATCTCTCGCATCGGGAGCCTTTGTCGGACACCGGGCCAGTACAGTTAAGCACTGTCTTTATCGGGACCATAACTTCGTTACCCTTCCGGAAACTTGGGCTAAAGATAGTCATGACTAAGGCTAGTTGGCCCGTAGTTAAAAGTAATCCGGGTCCCATCGCTGATCGAGATCGAGCCATCGTCTGTCGCACCGGGACCATTTGTCGGACCACGCACAGGGCAACCGGGACCATTCTCTCCTTGTCGGAACCCTTCCGAGAACTTGGGCTAAAGATAGTCAAGACTAACTAGTCGCTAAAGCAGTTAGGCGAGCCGGTGAGGACCATCGGGACCATTTTCTGGAGCCAGCAACCCGAGCAGCCTAGAGATGCTTTGTACATCGAGTGTGTCGAGGGACCACGGGCATGAGAAGCCTGGAGTATTGGAACCAATTCTGGGACCATCGAACCGGCCGTGGATCAATTTTGGTCGGGGCGAGGGTTTAGGGAAGGATCAGAGATGGGACCATTTTGGGCATTGATGGAGTTAAGAGTCAATACCTTTTTGGGGTTGATCTGGGCGGGGCGGGGCGGGGTTGGAGTAAAGTAGGGTCTCTGATGGATCAGCGAGCAGATCAGATCTGGGACCACGTAACCCACAACCCTCCCTCCGGGTGGATGGGTTGGGGTAGTGGAGGGTGTAAGGGTGGTCTCCCAACCAAAGGGCGGGCGGTCTGGCTGGTCCCGCGGATGATCCAGAGAAACACAACCCGAGACAGTGTGGTCTCCACAACCACAACCCATCCGACCGTGGTTGCCTCTGTACGTACGAGGTTGCCAGCGGTACTAACTAGGTTAGAGCCCGCCTTCGTACGTGTGGCGTGGCCCAATGAGAGAGAAGAACCAGGTAAATTTGAATTAATTGAGTAAATAGATAAATAAATAGATAAAAATTAAGAATAAATAGATAAAAATTAAAGAATGAATAAATGAATAAGAGATAAATAAATAAAATTAAATTAGAAATAATAAAAAAGAATAATATTTAAATAATTGAATTTGGTGTTCCTTTTTACCTTGGCCATTTTCTGTGTTCGGACACACCTGCGGGCTAATCCACGTGGCAAGTTGGCATTTTGTCCATTCCAGGTTTGGATCTGAGTGGCAGAACACCTGCCACGTGTCAAAAGAATAAGGGATATTGAGTGGGACTCCGCACGTAAGTCCACGTGGCATCCAACCCAACATTTAGACGGAAATCATACTTCCGCATAAATTTCGAGTATTCTGGCGATATAAGAGCACCCTCACGTGTTGACACGTGGCAACATCCCTACTTCCAACATTCAGGGAAAGGGATTTTCTGAGTACATAAGAGGTACTCATTTCCATCTCCTAAAAAATGAAGGAGTACTGCGAATGAGAGAGTGCCACGTGGTAGATTTATTACGGTTCACATTTCTTGAAAACCTTTCCACACGTATGGCCACGTGGCATTGGAATTCCACACGAGAAGAAAAATCCGTATAGATGGCCG
>JAYKYS010000286.1:0-12500 GCA_036924285.1 Asterella californica | reverse complement strand
AAATTATACCACAACCCGATTTTTCTACAAAAACGGCTAAGTAAATGAACCACAGAGGAACATTCCGAAGAAAACCCAGACGCGTCAGACCCTGGGAACACGCATACTCGGGAAAAGGAGACCGTGACAGACTCCCAGAACACGCATACTCGGGAAAAGGAGACCGCGAAAGACTCCCAGAACATTGCGCGAATCATTGCATACTCGGGAAACGAGACCACGGCAGACTCCCGAGGCATGGGAGTTGACCGCATGGTCAACCCCAAGGCCATCGAGGACTCACCCCTTGCAACTCATGGAACCGTGCGGGTCTGACAGTCCTTCTTGTCAGGCTCCCCCGGATCTCACGTAGAGACACGAGCCTAGACAGGGTACAGCCTTCAATGCATCTCCCGCGGGTTACGGGGCACGCGACAGCACGCACCCGCCGGGGGTGGCTCGCCGACGGAACCCCCTTCCCTTATATATACTTCTGGGGAACGGCGGCCCCGCCCTCCTCTTTGGTCCGCGAAAATTATACCACAACCCGATTCATTCTAGCGGCTAAGTCCTCAAGGGTGCGGCACCAAAAATGCGATAACTCGGCCATTTAGATTCAGAATGCATTAATTCTTTTTTCACAAGGACTGTTTTCAGTTGGGGCACGTGCATGGTGAATTTCAGGGTCATTGGCTTATGGATTAAATTCTCGCTCACGAATAAGTGACCCAGATTCACTAAAACAGTCTCCACTGCCTACACGTGGGTACAGATCACTCCAGATCTCGAAGGTGGCTCGATGAAATTGGCTCAAATAAATTTTAGGTGTGAGGACTACTCTCGAGCTACCCGAGGGGAAAATTTCAGGTCAAATGGGGACGGTTTAATCAGCCGAAATAATTTCAACTGATAATTAGACAGAAAATCCTGGAAAAATATAAAACGATGGGTTAAGAATGATATTACATCACCAAAAAATCTATTAATTTTATACTTCGAACCATAATTATTTTCCGGGCGAGAGAACTTATAAATTTATTTATCTGCATTTATATTCTCCATGATTTTATCAATAATCTATATATGTGCTAAAATGTACAGTAAAGATCAGAACCATTCATTTAGTGGTAAATATGGGTATAAATATGCTGCATGCATAATAACGAGATGATCTAATGAGTAGTTTTAATTTTAGTTTATCTTTCATAAACATATCTTATTCATTTAGTAAAAATATATATTTTGATAATTGTATTCATACATATTTTCTTACAGCGATGTCTACAAAGTAATGACGAATAAGTAAGATATTATATCACCAAAAGATCTGCTAATTGTATACCGTGATTATTCTCGAGGAAAGAGAACTTATAAGTTGAATTCTTGAATAAGGATAGAAGAAATTCACGAGAATGTATTGCGCTATTTACCTGTAGGTGGTATTATTGGACTTATTTTTTTGTTGGAAATCTTTTTAATGGTAGATAATGATTACATTCCAATATTACCAACGAAATTAAGTGCAACCTATCTAACATATACAGTTTATGCTGGAAAGATACATAGTTGGACTAATTTGGAGACATTAGGCAATTTACTTATTTTAATTATCTATCATCTTATCAATGATATACCTAAGATCGGATAAAGGGTGGATAAACGAAATTGGTGGTGAATACGAGTTTGGGTATATTTTCTAACAGCGAGATCTTCAATGTAATTAGTGATGGATTTTCTTCTTGATAACCAGATTACATAAAGATCCATGCACATTATCTTCTAAGTTATACTTAAGGTCGCTTATGTTAGGAGGTGCTAAATAATATATTTTATTATTTTAGTGAATTCAATATTATCTTACAGGTGGAAATCGCAAACGATCTGATATATGCATATTAGTTCACACATAACTCAAGTTTGATATTATAGAGTCTAACATCAAGAGAATACAAAGAGGAGGATGAGAACTAAATATACTATTGCTGCAAACAAGACCATCATATGATTGTCATCTAAGTGTCATATTTTGGTGATATAATATCAGAATAAGTAAGATATTATATCACCAAAAGTTTAACCAATTTTACATCGTTATTATTCTCAAGGAGAGAGAATTTATAAGTTGACTTGTCTTTATTTTAATTCTCTAATATTAATAGAATATGTAGATGTTCTAACGGGTTGTTTTATCTCAAACTTGTCTTTTAGAAATATGTTATCTTCATTTAGTACTAAACCCATTTGGATAATTCTTTCCATATAGACAACACTGTTTTTCTAACAGCTATTTCTACAAAGTAATTAATTTTCTTCTTGACGCAGAGATCCATGCACATTATCTTCTAAGTTATATGATAGTAGGTGGAAAAAATAGATATTGTATTATTTTAGCACCTAGTTATTTTGAAAGTACTGCGTATATAAGATAGTGAGATACCCGTTTAGTTTTAATGATCATCCGTACTTATACTGTCAATAAGACCGTTTCATTATTTGTAGTCGTAGTAGTGAAGCTAGACTTGATATTTCGACTTAATTAAAACCTTGAATCAAGCTAATATCTAATATGCTAGAATGAAACATGAAAGTTGTTATGTGGAATATATGTATATGATAATATCCCCGCATCTAGACATTTGGATTGGTTATATTATTTTAACGTTGAGATGCACGAACTTGTTTAGACTGATCATATGCAAAACATCAAAACGTTATTGGGCTTGTGTATTTTAGGGTTAGAACGAAATATTACCTTATAAACTCATGAATATACTTGTGAGTTTACCAGTTATTGCAAATAGGTCTTGAGTGATATTTGATGAGTAGAATTTCTTGTATTTGATGAAATAGTTGGGAGGATAATTCAAACTCAATTTAACTCATTGTTGGTAAATCTGCCACTAAAATGTTGATAAACAAGATAATGTGTTTTATGTATTCTACTATGCAGATCAGAAAAGTACTTAGTACTTAGAGATGTACATGGTTGTTAATGTTCTCGAAGAGAAGAGATGCAAGTCATGAGTTAAGATAGTACTTTGGTAGTAAATTGGTACTAAGTCTGAATAAAACTTCTAATACAAAGATGAAGATGAGAACTATAACATAGTTGCAAACAAGACCATCATATTATTGTCGTCTAAGTTTCATCTAAGTTTCTTGAATAGATAGAATAAAGGATATTTCAACCTAAGATATACAAACCTCTCGTAATATATATAATCTACTACTACACATAGTATTTAGTATTTAGTTGTCAATGTAGACTCAATAATTCAGCCTAAATCTACCTTCTATTTGTTCTAGTCAAACACGAAAAAGAAAGATATAATGTTGCATAGAAAGTTCATGACGAGTATATCCTTTGATGTATCGTAAAACAATACACCAAGAGTATATTGGAGTAAAGTTTCTAAAATATATATCATTGATAGTAAATGCTACACAAAGAATACACAGTATTAATTACTACATGCAAAGCATGACAAGTATTACGTATTATTTTCATAATGGAGAGTATATCTTTGGATGAATCGTGAAACAATACATCCAAGAGTATATTGGAGTAAAGTTTCTAAAATATATATCATTGATAGTAAATGCTACATAAAAAAATACAGTATCAAATTACTACATGCAGAGCATGACAAGTTTTAAGTATCAGTGCCATAATGGAATGGATATCTTCGAGTAGAGTTTCTAATTTAAAAAACATCTGGGTATTAAACCGTACATGAAACACTGAACCATGGAAAACAGAATACAACTTATATTCAGGTTGATTTTATTATTCAAATCTTTACTCTGTATATATCTTGAATTGGTGTATATATGATAACATCCAAAAAGAACATTACCAGTTATTACAAAAGGGTCCTAAGTGATATTCATGACGAGTATATTCTTTGATATATCGTAAAACAATACATCCAAGAGTATATTGGAATAAAGTTTCTAAAATATATATCATTGATAGTAAATGCTACATCAAAAACTTACAGTATTAGTTACTACATGCAGAGCATGACAAGTTTTAAGTATTAGTGTCATAATGGAATGGATATTTTCGAGTAGAGTTTCTAATTTAAAATACATCTGGGTATTAAATGTACATGAAACAGTGAACCATGGAAAACAGAATACAACTTTTATTCAGATTGATTTTATTATTCAAATCTTTATATGTTACCCTATGTATATCTTGAACTGGTGTATATATGATAATATCCAAAAAGAATATTATCAGTTATTAGGAAAGGTTCTTAATCAAGAACCAATGTATATCAGATTATAGTACTTTGGTACTAAGGCTGAATTAAACTCTAAGAACAAATTAAGATGGTCTTATTGATGAAAAGTCATAAACTATCTTACATATAATATTAATTCACAAACAACTAAAGTTTGATACTATAGAGAGTCAGTCTTAAATCAAGAGAATTCAAAGATGAAGTTGAGAATTAAATATACTGTAGTTGCAAACAGTAACATCGCATTACTTATCCTCTAAGTGATATTGGTGCGATTTTCTTGAGTCGATAGAATAAGTACTGCTTGTCATTAAAACCTAAGATATACCTAACTCTCGTGATGTAAATAATCTACTACTATACTTAATATGTAGTTGTCAAGTTGGACTTGATAATTCAACCTAAATACCTTTCATTTGTTTTAGTCAAGTATGAGAAAGAAAGATATAACCTTATACACATATATAAAAGTCATGACAAGTATATCTTCTTATCAATGTATTTTAAAAGGATACATTCAAGGGTATATTGGAGTAAAGTTTCTCAAACATCTATCATTGATAGTAAATCTACATAGAAAGACATATAGTATGAACTACTACATGCAAAGAATGAAAAGTAAGAAGTATCTGTGTAATAATGGTATCTATATCTTGGAGTAAAGTTTCAAAAACATCTCGGTATTAAATGGAACAATAAAACATGGAAAACAGAATACAACTTATGTTCAAGTTGATTTCCTTATTGAAATCCTTATATGTTACCAGATGTATAAATATATAGCTTTAATTGGTGTATAGATGACCATATCCAAAATATTAAACCTACATTACATGTGTCTTTAAGATCTAGCCTGAAGGTATATGAAGTATATATGATGGACTACATGTGATATTCAGTTAAGTGAATATAAAATATATTTAGAATAATTGTCAAGTTATTTAAATTTAGAAATTGAACCATGTGTAGATTGACCATATGCACATATCAGAACGCTATTGGGATTATGTATTTAAGTTTTAGGGTCAGAAAAGCTTAATAAGTAAATTTTCCCGGAGAGAGGTTATCAGTTGAGGGTTATATTCGTGAAGTGAAGATGAATGTCATGAATTAAGGTAGAACTTCGGTAAACAGTCTAAGTAATAGTTAAAACCTTTAAGATGTAAATTAATATAATGGTATTATTTGATGAAACCTAAGACACGATTTAGTATATAAATGGAATTTTAGTTTGATTATCTAGAGTCTTACGAACAAGAAAATACAAAAGATAAAGGTGAGGCCTAACTATTTATTGTTGTAAACTTCTCATTAGTGAAATATCATCTTATTGTTATCCAAGAGATTTATGGTGAGATTTATGAATCAAGTCCAGCTTAACTACTATACATACGTGCCACGTAAATAAAAATGACACTACATGTGTATTTAAGTTATATAGGGTTAGAAATGAACAGATATTATGAGTAGCTTAAGGTTTAAAGACATAAATTCGTGTAAGAATATCATAAGTCACTTTGAGAAGTACCTTCTTGGGTTTGTTAGGAGAAGTATGGTTAATCAATTAAAACCAAATGTATATCAACTATATGTATAAACTATGAATATAAACACATATAGTAATTATATTCAGATTAATACATATTTAGATTCACCTACACATATAGTATGTAGTAGTCAAGCTGGACTTTATAACTCAACATGATTAATATTCAATCTGTTTTGGACACTGAAAAACTCACGGATGAAGGATAAATGATTGATAGAATAAATCATGTTTAGCATTGAAACGGAGCGTGTTCTAATTATTTGAATCATGTAATACTTAATCAACTAATTCTACTTATATTTGTTAAATATTTTGAAACCAAGTTCTACATGATAAACCAAAAAGAGAAAGATGTAGGGTTACAATATGGTACCACAAGTTTCAAAAACATCTGATATTAAATTGATACTACATGTGTATGAATAGGGTTCTAGGGTTAGAAATGAACACTATGAATATCTACGGTTTATACTTCAGAGGAATGTTTCCAGTGTAAAAGGGTCAGAAACCATCTAAATGACATTTCTAATGACATCTGAGTGAGACCAGTCTTGATCTTTAAGTTGTTGTATTTGATAGGATAAGCGACTCATTAAAAGTGAATATATATCAAACTCTTTTGTATATAGTAGTTAAGCTGGACTTGATTTTCAAACCTATATCAAGATCTTGCTTGTTTTTAACAATGAGTAAACTACTATACGAGAAAAGAGAAAATTGTAATGATACGTATAAAGATGAACTTCAGTACATATGGTTAAAGTCAATAGGAAAAGCCAAGAGAGTAGAGAAAATATTAGTGGCTGTTCGCTTGATAGAGATATAGAGATCATATTTTATTTAAACTTTGAATCAACATTTATATGAGTTAATGGAAAGGGAAGATGTAATGACGAGTATGAAGTATCAGTACTGTAACATAATACAATACATCCAATAATAAATTGGATTAAAGTTTAAAAAGCATGATGTTAAATGCTATTGTAAGATAAGTAAATCAAGAATGAAGAAAATGATCAGTTGAGGGTTGTTGACGTTAAGAGAAGAGAAAATCATGAATCATGATACTACTTCGATATAATAAGATTAAATTGATATAATGGGTATTATTTGACGAAACATCAGAATATATGAAGAAATTAAAGTTTGATACTATAGAGTTTTAACAACACGAGAACACAAAAGTTGAAGTTCAAACTTAACTTTATTATCGTCTAGGACTTCCCATGAGTAATTGAACCGTCATATTATTGTCATCTAAGTCAAGTTGATGTGAATTTCTTGTGCTTTTTCTTCTATTGAGAGGACAAGTAAAGTTGCTCACTAGAATCTAACTTATACCAAATTCTTTTGTATATATTAGACTAGTGAAGTTGTAAAAATATTAAAGACAACAACAAAAAACCAAGGGAGTACAGAAAATATTAGTGGTTGTTCGCTTGAGTAAAGTTTAAAAAACATAGGTGTTCAATGCTACTGCAAGATAAATGAATCAAGAATGGAGAACATTATCAGTTGAGGGTTAAGGGTTGTTGACGTTAACAGCTGAGATGTAAGTCATGAATCCTCGTACTGCTCAACATAATAAGATGAAATGAATATAATGCTATTATTTGACGAAAGCCAGATCAGATGCATAAACCATTTGATATATAAAGAAAATTAAAGTGTGACACGTAAATAAAAATGACACTACATGTGTATTTAAGTTATATAAGGTTAGAAATGAACAGATATTATGAGTAGCTTAAGGTTTAAAGACATAAATTCGTGTAAGAATATCATAAGTCACTTTGAGAAGTATCTTCTTGTATCTGTTAGGGTTTAGGGTTAAACCCTAAATCAATTAAAACCAAATGTATATCAAACTATATGTATAAACTATGAATATAAACACATATAGTAATTATATTCAGATTAATACATATTTAGAATCACCTACACATATAGTATGTAGTAGTCAAGCTGGACTTTATAACTCAACATGATTAATATTCAATCTGTTCTGAACACTGAAAAAACTCACGTATGGAGGATAAATGATTGATAGAATAAATCATGTTGAGCATTGAAACGGAGCGTGCTCGAATTATTTGAATCATGTAATACTTAATCAAGTTGGACTCCTTTAAACTCTTCATAAAGTTATACATATGATCAAATGGAAAAGAAAGATGCAATGTGACATATGAAAAGTCAGTACCTCGAGTATTATAAGAAGGGAATACATGGAAGGATATACTCAAGTATAGTCTACAAAACAATTCATATTAAATGGTACATAGAAAAACCGAACATGGAGACAGTATACAGATAGATTGATTTTATATTGGAACTAAATTCAAATATAAAGCACGTTCAACTTGGTTATCTTTACCATATGCAAGATATCAGAACGATAGCACATGTCCATTTAAGTTTGAGGGTTAGACATGAACATGAAATATCATATGCAAATAGCGTAGGGTTTAAACTCATGTAATTCTGAGGAATCTTTAAGATACATGTTAATCTTTAATACTTGAAAAGACAGAGAAGGATGTCAATAATCCATAGTGAAAAATTGAGTGATTTAATTGAAAAGCATAGATGAGTTTCATGAATTAAAATAGTACTTTGGCAAAAGTATGAGTAAATGTTGTAAGATCTTGTTAATAGAGCCTCATTGTATGAAGAAATCCTAATAAATGCATAAATGATATAAAGTTTAAGTTTTAATTCACAGAAAAATTTAGTTTAATGTTGCAGAAATTAAATGTTGGCAGAAACTGATATTGGTTTCTGAATTATTTTAATTGTTAATTGACATAGTTAGTTGATTAGTAAATATGTCCAACTGTCTCTAGTAACTTAGATATGAAAAACCCAGAGTGTATAAACAAGAGTGAAAGACCTTGTGTGAAGTATATAATCCTAAATAGGCAAGTATTGTACTTCGGTAAACATGAAAGATCTGATTGATAAGTTGTGATTCGATGAAAAATCACAAAACTCAGATAAGCGATCTAAAATAATGATTCGTATTCATAGAGATGTTACAGTTGAAACTTTACAGTATTAGATTAATTTGTGTCTGAAACTGACTTTGGCTTCTGAATTATTTTAGTGATAGTAGATATAGTTACTTGACAGTGTGAATCTGCTAAACTCTCACTTGTAATTCATATTTGAAAAACCGAGGGTGTATAAGAATGTGACATTTGGCTATTATATGAAGTCTTGATCCTAAAAGTTTAGGATACTAATACAAACGTCAGAGTAATATGTGTAAGATGGAGTTTACAGAGTATTGTTAGAGAAAATCATAATATATATATCGATGACATGGAATATAAATTTTTAGCAACAAGACACTTTATTTTAGAGGTTCAGAGTCTTAGATTAATTTTCATAAGAAAGTGATATTGGCTTCTGAATTATTTTAGTGATAATAGATATAGTTAGTTCATCATGTGAATGTGTTCAACTGAGAATCAACTGTAACCACTTTTTAGAGGTTCAGAGTCTTAGATCAGTTTTCATCAGAAACTGACTTTGGCTTCTAAATTATTTTAATTGCAGCTGAATAAACAATGGATAGTACAGTATATTGTTAAGCTGTCACTTGGATTCTATATTTGATCAACTGAGGAACCCTAAACAAAAGAGGGAGAGCTGTCCACAAAGTCCTGATCAAAACTAATCGCTATAGAGGATGATCGAGTTTATCACGAGAATCATTTATTAAGTACATATGATTCATGACATAGTGAGTGTGAAGTGTCCATATGATGGGATATTACAAATGAGTATCCATGAAAATAGTTTCTATAAAATAAATGAGCTCCAAACTGTATATATGTGATATTCATTGAAATAAACTGAAGGTGAGAAATTCAGATATGGATCCTTGAAGGGTCTAACAACTACGTGTGCTAACCACATGCAAAGTATAGAAATGTACAACCGGCAGATTTACATATACGCGGAAAGAAGCAAAGCAGGACCAAGTTTGTTCTTAAGAAAAGTTAAACCCTCCACCATCAATTTTTTGCTCACACTTTTTATGAAGGGGTGTTAAGTGACATTTGAAACGTAATATGCAAACATGATAAACTCTTTGACAATTGAGGATACATGTATTTTAAGTACACAAGTAGTAAATAGGTGTAAATAGAACAAAGAAAAGATTAAATACAACAACTTACATGGAGTAATGGAAAAAGTGTCCAATATTTGGGTTTATTATGTATATCTAATGGGTTGCTATGAAAGACTAATGGGTTAAAGAGATCGAAGTTACATAGAGTAATGAAAGAAGTACTACGGTATTTGGATGTATTATGAATAAGTAATGGGTTACTTAGATCGAAATGATATAGGGTAATGGAAGAAGTATTACGGTATTTGGATGTATTATGAATAAGTAATGGGTGACATAGATCAACGTCACATAGAGTAACGAAAGAAGTACTAGGGTATTTGGATTTATTATGATAAACTAATGGGTTCCATATTCAAGGTTATTTCATGGGGGAAGAAAGAAAAGCAGACAACAATTAATTTATTCGGTGCCAAAGAATCAATTCACGTCCAAAAAAGAAAAGAACATACGAGTAATTAATCAGTTTAGTGCCTGGTAGCGTAATATATTTGTTCGATTGCCAAAGAATTAATTCGTAAAAAAAGGGAAAAAAGAATTGGATGCAGCACCAGGACTTCCCGGGAGGTCACCCATCCCAGTACTATTCCGGCCCAAGGGCATTTAACTGCAGAGTTCTGATGGGATCTGGTGGCGTGGCCCTGGTATGACCGCATCACGCTTCAAATGGTGGTATCCAAGTTTATAATAGCCGGTTGTTGAGGCATGAACATGGTTTAGGGTAAAAGTTCGAGGGAGGAATAATGTTTATCGATGATGGAGAATTTCATAGAAAAAATCAACTCCGCGAGGCAATAAACCACCGGGGGAAAAGTAAACCATCGGATATTTATCAAATATCCATCGCTACATTATCAAATACACGGGAATAGTTACATCGAGTCTAAAATTTAGCTTAAAGGCCCTGAATAAAATCATGCTTTGCGTGAAGTAGTCGGAATAAGATATCGGGAGCCGTCGGAACATTAAACCATCGCTACATCAACGGTGGAGGAAGCCATCGAGAAAGATTAAACCATCGGGTAAGAGATGTAGGCTTAAAGGCCTCTGAATTAAATCATACTTTGCGTTGAAGTCATCGGAATGGAATATCGGGAGAGCCTCCGCGACATTAATGAATCGGGAGGAGGAGGAAAACCATCGGCACCGGAATAGTTACGTCGAGTAAAAAAATTTCGGCCTAAAGGCACTGAATTAATCGTTATTTACGTTGAAGTCAACGGAATTGAATTTCGGGATCCTGTCACAAAATTAAAGCAACCCCAAACATCGGGAGGAGAAGGAAACCATCGGGTCCACGGAAATAGTTACGGCCGAGTAAGAAATTAATGCTTGAAGCCCCTGAATTAAATCGTACTTTTGCGTTGAAGCGTATGGAATTTAATTTCATGAGCCCGTCGCAACACTAAACCATCGCTAATATTCGGGAGGAGGAGGAATTTCAAAAGGGACTTGACTTGATCCCTCTGAGTAATTTGTTTCGGGAGTAAAAACGGGCCTAAATTATGAATCAAGTTCAGTGGAAAGGGAAATATTTTGAATTAAAAGGGATGGGATTAAACCGGAGAAGTTCGTTAAAGGGAAATATTTAAAGTTAAAGGTATAGTAATAAAGATAAAAGTGAAGCAAACGGTTTGATTGATTGTTCCTCAAATAGCGTAGAAGGAAATAATGAATAAGCAATAGCAATAATTTATTCACCCTAAGTTGTAGGCAATTAATTAATACGGTTAGTTTAATTAGGGTCCCTCTGAAAAGCAAGGGGAAAAATCAACTTAATTAATATCGGGAGGAGGAAGAAACCATCATGGAAAATTAAACCAGGAAAAATAGTTATAATTAAATCGTACTTTGCGTTGAAATCAAAGGAATTTAATATCGGGAGCCGTCGCAGCATGAAAGCATCGCTCTATCGGGAGCCGTAGGACACAATCGGGAAAGAATATTCCATCGGGCTCCACAAAAATAGTTACATGGGGTCTTTAAATTAAGGCTTAAAGGCCCTTGGGCCAAATCATTATTTGAGTTTTCGTCAAAGGAATGGGATATCAAGAGCCGTAGCAACATTAACAAATCATAAATATCGGGAGGAGGAGGATGAACAATTGCTCGACCCCCTCGAAGTTAATTGTTTCGCGAGTAAGTGCGAGCCTAGTTCGTATAAGGAAAATATTAAAAGGAGATGTTTTAACAAAGATAAAGTAATAGCAACCTAAAAAGTGAAGAAGACTGTTCAATTTATTTTTCTGAGAAAGCGTAGAAGGAAATACTGAAAAGATATTAGCAACAAGTAGTTGAAATTATTCCTCTGGAATTTGAGAAATTCGTAGAAGGAAATAGTAGAAAGTTATAGCAATAACAAAGTCTTCGCAATAATAAAAGCAAAGCAGTAGATTGAATAAAGCATTAAGTTCGTAATAAGGAAATATTACAAAGTAGAAGCAATAGTAATAATTTGTTCCTCTAATGTAGCGGAAATGTTTAAGAAGGAAACAAGAAGAAGGGAATATGTAAAAAAAGCATGGGAAAGATCAAATATAACACATAATACATGATACAAGGAACAAATAAATTAAGAGAG
>JAYKYS010000285.1:0-47387 GCA_036924285.1 Asterella californica | reverse complement strand
TAACGTAGATCAACAAAACAGGGAACTTTTTGGCGCAATGTCTGATGTATATGTCGCAAATTTACTGCTTTGTTAACAGGTTTATATTTGTGTCCAACCACCTCCCAGTCAAGTGTAGCAAGTCAAATGATGGTAACACATGGGAGTTTGCCTGGGATGATGATGCTCTGATTGCCCAAGCTAAGGTGTGCACTCCAGCTGTCCCACACCAATTTGCGCTTTGACAACGCTTGGCAATTGCAAGTCTGATCATTGACCCAGTCGTATGTATACACAGGGCGGCATCGATGAGGAAGAGCATGAAGTCCTGTATGTTGGGTGCTTGCCAGTTGAAATTGATTCAAACGAGCAGGAGGTGACTGTTTGGCAATGTAGCTAACTGCATTACGCCACGCATGCGTGAAAATTCATGCCTGTCCTTGTGACAACCCTTTTCTCCTGTTGCAGATGGTTGCCTTGGAGTTATACAGCACATTCAACTGCTTCCCAGTCTTTCTGGGGCCTTCGCTGAAGGAGAGATATTACAAAGGTATGTAGCAGCCAACACTGAATTGCAGTTGAAATTAGAGTACCAGACCTTCAATGCATGCATTGGGGTGTTTGTCATACACTCCCTTGCCTATCCTGAAGCTTTTCCAAAGAGTTGTGTTCAATGTCAGCCTCGCCTGCATGCCCTAGGGCGTCAATGGGTCATCACATTCCAAGCCAGCTTGCTGGCTGTTGGTCTTTGCTCTTATTAGTGTTCCCTTCTGTGAACAGCAGCTATGACACCCTTATCCCCACACCTGTGAAAGTATGGGACATCCAGACTGTATGCTAGGCTGCTGACTGTGGTCACCGCCATGCAGGCTTCTGCAAACAGCAACTATGGCCCATGTTGCACTACTGGCTGCCCTTGTCACCCAGCAGCGCCAGCCGTTTTGATCCAGACTTATGGCAGGCATATGTCAAGGCCAACAAGGTAGAAGCAGTCAGCAGCATCAGCACTCCGCAAGCTCTCAGGCTCTCCACCATGCATGCATATAGCCTGGCCTCTTTGTCTGTGGATCCACAAAGCATTTGTCAGCACTTCACACATGTCTCGAGGCACTGCATGCATGCCGTCCAGCATCATTGTCCTTTGTATTCAGCGCCTCACCGAGTGAAGGATCCATGCAGATCTTCTCAGATAAGCTCGTCGAGGTGATCAGCATGGACGACGATTTCGTGTGGATGCATGACTATCACCTGCTGGTCCTGCCATCACTGCTGCGCAAGCGATTTCACCGCTTACGCTGTGGGTCTCTTCCTGCACTCGCCCTTCCCTTCTTCTGAGATCTGGCGAACCTTTCCCAAGCGGGAGGAGCTGCTCAGGTCCTTGCTGAATGTAGATCTCATAGGTGACTGACTCAAACAGTTGTGCCTCTCAGTGTAGCCCGACCAGTTTGCTGAGTACATGAATGCAATCTTGATGCCTTTTGCGAGCTTTCAAGCATGGTCCAAATTGTTCTGGTGCATACATGCTAGCTTACATAAAGAGTACATCAAAGCTTGATTGAAGGCCCTTCTGCAAGCCCTCAAAATTTGCCCTGTTGCTCAAGTGCATTCCCCAGCAGCTTCTGCCATAGCAGAGGCAGAGATGCAAGCCTTGCACCTTCTCTTCCACCTATTCATCCCGTGACAGCCATTGCAGCATCCTCAATGTCAGCTGTGCTCCCTGCAACCTGTGCATAATGAACTGGCTTCCCATATGTCAACATAGCCCAATGTGTGCTCAGCTGACATTGCATGGCATCTTGCAGCCCGGCGCTTGCCACAGCTGGGGCTCCCCAGCCTCTTGACTTTGCCATCTTGCGTGTGCAGGATTCCACACCTTTGACTATGCTCGCCACTTCCTGTCCTGCTGTTCTCGGATGCTGGGGCTGGAGCATGTAACCTCTCGCGGTTCCATCATGATTGAGTACTATGGTAGAGACATTGGGGTCAAAATCATGCCGACTGGGGTGAATCCAGACAGGTTTTTGGAAGGGTTCTCATGGGATGACACTCTGTGGAGGCGTGGAGAGCTTCTGACACAGGTGTGCATTCCCTCAGATGAGATGTTGGAACAGGGAAGAAACTGGCATATTTTGCCGTACTGCTCATGATGTGAACATAGGCAGCAGAGATTCATCTGCAGTAACTGTTGGACTGAACAGCGTCTGTGACACAGTCACAAGTTGCGTGCCTGCTGTGTGCAGTTCCAAGGCCAGACTGTTCTGGTCGGGGTCGATGACATGGATCTTTTCAAGGGCATTGAGCTGAAACTCATGGCAGTCGAAAGAGTGCTTGACCATCATCCTGAATGGCGGGGGAAACTTGTCCTCATACAGGTCACAAATGCGCCCAGGTCGGTGAGCATGGTTGCAATGCATAGTTGCCATCTGTCTGCATCTGCCACGTTGGTCCGAGCCAGATCAGCTCATGCACTGCATTGCATGCCTAATTGTATACCATGCTGCTGCTTATGCTTCCCCATGCACTACGCAGAACCTTCAAGCATGATGGCAACCATTGAGCATTCATGTGCTTGAACCAAATTGCTGCTTGGTTACAGCCCTGGTAGGTTAACTCCATGCAGCTGTCACCACAGATCACAGTTGGCTCGTGCATCGCGGCCCTGACCATACAAGCCTTCACACCTGAACTGGACATTTCCTGCATGAACTCAAGACTGTTGCAGTGGTAAAACTGACATGCAGTGAGCATGTTTTCATGTAGGTCGAGCAGCAAGGACATCACCGAGTTGCATGCTTTTGTGTTGAGTCTTGTGGACCGCATCAACAGGAAGTTCAGCAGCGGCAGCTACAAGCCCGTTGTCTGGGTGGAAAGGGCCGGTCTCTCTATATGAGAAGATAGCTCTGTACTCCATTGCTGATGTGGCTGTGGTCACTGCAACCAGGGATGGCATGAACCTTGTGCCCTACGAGTATGTTGTCTGTCGGCAAGGAGCACCGGTACGCTTTGCTTTCCACAGCTTATGTCTTGTTACTACAATTTGCATTCCCTATATGGCTTGGACAATTCATCCTTGCTTTACCACCATCTGCATGAGGCGATGCTGGCGCTTACCTGTTTCCCAAAGCCAAGCTGCAGACACTGGGGCAATACAGCTCTTGCACCACTCAGTTCATGTGGAATATTCCTGACAGCACTTCCCTCGACTTGTTGGATGGCATTGTGTTCGTGACTGTCAAGCAGATGCTTGGCTCAATAAAAGTCTTGTCACATCGTAATGATCTGAGCGAGTGGATGCCTCTGCCTCCACCTTATGCAGCTGGTGTCTACACCTGTTTGCAAGACACTTCTCCAGAGCAGCAGGTGCTTTGTGCTGCTTGTTTCTGAGCTTGGTTTTGAGCTTGTGCTGTGCTCCCAGAAGCTGCTATGCGCCTCAGTCTGCAAGCAGCTTTCTGACTTGTTTGCTGCACCTGCCTGCAGGACATATCTGCAGAGCAGAAGGCATCCATGCTGGTCATTTCTGAGTTTGTGGGGTGTTCCCCCAGCTTGAGTGGGGCCATCAGAGTGAACCCTTGGAATGTGGACAGCGTTGCTGACGGCATCTATTCAGCTATCAAGATGCCCTTGGCTGACCGCCACTTGCGCCATCTCAAGCACTGGCGTTACGTGTCAGCGCATACAGCAGCCTTCTGGGTCAAGGTGTGTAGCTCGTAATTCATATCCAAATACAGTGGCATACGTCAGAAGGTAGGAGGGCTGATGTTTGCTGGGAAGGTCTATACTACAGGGTTGTGCAACAAAGCGGGTGCTGGAAAGACTCAGTGCAGCGCATCATCTAGCATCACTCCTTTGTCTGTCTGCAGTCCTGAAGTGAGCCATGCTTGGTGCTTGGCATAGCAGTCAGACAATTCTTGGCATGCATCTGGGTGTCCGTCAGGCCATACCCCCCCCCCCCCCGCCCATCCCCCCCCGACTTGCCCCCTGACTCCCCATCCTAATGTCTGTATTTTGGTGTCACATTTTGCTACGCTCCTTTGAGCAATGCTGATTGCCATGTTGCCTTTGCTTTCAGCCCAAGCTCCATCACAGCTGTGCAACCCCTTTACTCTTGCCCTCTGAGTCTCCTGCTGCAGTTGACAAGCCTGTGCTGTGGTGCAGTCATTTGTCTCGGATCTGCAGCGGCTGACCAAGCGGCACACCACCATGAAGTGTTACGGCCTGGGACTCGGTCTAGACACTTTTCGCATAGTATCACTCGGGGAGAACTTCCGCAGGCTGGACCCTTCCTCAGTCATGAATGCATACTCAGGGTGAGTGCCTTGCATGCCACCTGTATATACCTTGCATATAAGGTAAAGTGCCTTGCATACCTTGCAATACCTAGGTAATGCATGCCTACCTGAATCATGCCTACCTGGATCGTGCAAACCTGCATAATGCATACCTGGGTCAGTGCCTTGCAACACGTGGATGATGCATACTCTGGGTAAGTGCTGGTGTACTTTGCACAAGTCCCTTGGTGCTAGTGCTTACACCAGCACTTCTGGGTAAGTGCTGGTGTACTTTGCATCACACTGTCATCATGATTTCATGGAGGACTGTGCCCTTGTCTGGCAGGTAGGTACCAAAGTTGTGTGGTAGTAAAGGTCAGGTCCTAGATAGATGCAACCAAACGCCTTCAGGCTGGTTGAGGTCATGCACAAAGCTGCAACTGTCCATGTGTCACAGGGGTTGCATGTTCTTTACGCAACCAACTGGTTGTTATGAATCTTGGTTGACATCTTACATGTGAGGTTGAGCTTGTGACAGGATCACGTCAAGAGCAGCAGCTGCTTTGGCTTCTGGTCCCGCTGTGGTGTGCATGTCAAGTGCTACACAAAGACACAGAAGAAGTCTGTCACAGCTAAGCCGAGCCATGCAAAAGGTGCACTCATGTCTTGTACTCAGTGAAAGTCATCAGCTCAGGGGCTTTCACCTACATCACAAGGCTGCAGTGCATGCCTTGTGCTCACACTTGAGCTTGCAAGCGTCAGTGACAAGTACAACAGAATGTGACAACAGCTCCACATGTCAACAGGGCAAGCAAGCGGCTACTCCTTCTGGACTACGATGGCACCCTTGTCGACCAGAACGCCATTGACAACAAACCTGATGCCGAAGTGCTGAAGATGGTTCAGGGCCTATGCGCAGACCCCAACAACTTTGTCTTCATCATCAGTGGCAGAGCCCGTACTGAGCTCTCTCAATGGTTTGACGCATCGGTGAGACCCTCTTGCATGCATGGGAATGGATTTTGTGCTGCTGTGAAGGAAACTAAGGACTACCCTGTCAAGCGTGATTAAAAAGAAGCTCATGGTTAACCTGTGATCCCTGATGCTCGAACACCTTGATCACTGTAGATGCTTGATGGCCTTGATCAGTGTGCATGCTTTGCAGTCAATGCTTGTACCCAGAGGACACCATGCCATGCATTTGTTTTGTGTATGGGACCAGCAGGGCATTTCACGCCCAGATAATGGCCTATGTCAGATTCCTGCACAATATGATTGTCTCACGGTGCTCTGACCAGCAGGCAAGCTCCAAGCACTGATACATGCTCTGCCATCCGTGCCATGCAGGCCGAAGTCCGAGAGCAGAATCAGGAAGCATCATCCTCACCACAGCCAGCGCAACCGGCTGCATATGAGACCAGCGTGCACGGTCCCCTCAGGGTCCGGCCAGACTGTGCATGCTCAGGCCCCCCTCGCACCACAGCCAAGCACCTCTCAGGAGTCATCGCACAATCCTCTGGTGCGTACCACCTTCAATCAAAAACAAGATGATACACATGCAATGAACACTACATTGTACACTACGCAAACGCCCTCACCATCATGCATGCCAGAGTCAAACCAGTATTTGATTGTGTTGATGGTATTGTGAAACCTTGATGGTTTGCTCGGCTCTGCAATCTGTGTGTGTATGGTGACCATCTATAGCAGAAACCCCTCACATTTGAATAGCAATTGCTGTGCCATCCATCAGCCCTCGATTGGGTGTGCGTTGCAATAGGATGTCGGTCTTCTGGCCCATGCAGTCCATGTATAGGCCCCTGACAGCCAGCCTTCATGGAATACGCAGAAGATATGCTTCCCAGCAAACAGCTTGCAGGCAATCTGCAGCAAGTGGTCATTCAGAGGTAAAGCTTGGCACTTATCATAAGCTGGCTATGTTGCATATAGGAGCGGCTGGGGCTAGCAGCCGAGCATGGGTATTTCCTGCGATTTGAAGCAAGCCAAGACTGGCAGAATCAAAGTGGAGGGCATGCAGACCTGGGCTGGAAAGATATGGTCATCCCCATTCTTCAGGTGCTTCGCTACCATGATCAGTCGCAACATCTTTGATCTTGACAGAATCTACACTTAGCGTGATGATCATCAGTGTATCTGGATCCCAAGAGCACTACAGAAAAGTCACTTTGATGGAATCTGAGACAGCGCTAAGTGAGCAGACAGCAGCACTGTTGTCATCGTCATTGGATGCAGGGGGGCACATCACTCTGTACTTTTGCCATAATGGCTGGAATCACAGGAAGCACCAGGTAAGCCATCAATGATAATTTGCCATCAGCAATGGAGTCAGACATATTGCTAGGTAGCAGTGGCAGCCGCATGCTTGTCGTCTCCACTGATTACAACAAAAGCACACAGTGAAAAGTCATTCAGACTGTTGCATTCAGAGGTTGCACTACGCAAAGAGTTGTCAGCAGCACTTGCGTCGTCCGTGCTGGAACACAAAATGAAAAATATACAGCGAGTAGCACTGTTGTTATGATTGACCCGTCAGTGATTGACTCGAGGGTGAAACACGTGGCAGTGCTATTGGTAGGAGTTTAAGACGCGGAACAAAGCATGGTAACTCTTTTGACATGCCATACTCTGTCTGGTCTCTGCAGCGCTGTGACATTGCTGCTGACTCTTGCCCTCATGCTTTCCCAAGAGTGTGTGTTGAGGGCTCTCAGCTGGTAGCCTGCATACCTTGGCGACAAATAATGCAAATTATGACTGTGTCCATGCAGCTGAGCTGCAACAAACTCCTAGCACAGTGTTGCCAGGTATCAGCGCCAGCTAACATCTGTCTAGGCAAGGCTGCAATGTTGATCATACTTGGGCACATGGCAGGCTTATGTGCACAGGTGTTGCTGCATTGTAGACAATGCATGAGCGGCTTGCACTCGTGTCCAAACAGGCGTGGGTCCGAGGCTGATACCAGGCATTACTGCTTGAGCACTGGGACAAACAAGCCTGTGACAGCCCTTGTTTGCTCTAGGTGCTCACGTCGTTGCCACATTGCAGGCTTGTCTAGACAGATGTTAGTAAAAATGCTCACACCTGGCCCAGTCATGCTATCAGTGACTAAACCTCAGTTGTTGCCACATCTGTCGCAAGCATGTATGTCTTTCTTGCTATGCAGGTGTATACAGAGTCAACAGACGGCAGCTACTTGGATGTGAAGGAGAGTGCACTGGTATGGCATTACAAGGATGCAGATCCAGACTTTGGCCGATGGCAAGCCAAGGTACTTTCAGCAAACAAAGTTTGGGCATGCATTGTTAGCACCACGCTGCTGTTCAACACAGCCGCTGCATACCTCTTCTGGCAGGCATTGTTTGCATGATCCTGAAAATGCATCAGTGTCAGCAGTGGCGTTCAGGAAGGCTTTGCCTCATGACAGCACTGGCACTCGATGTCTGCAGTACTTCCAGAGAAGTTATGCTGCCCCTTTGCTTTCCCTGTGGTACTCCTATAGCAACAGCTTGTGCATGTGGCAGTCATCAGGGCTTGCTTGCTGAGTAAATGAGAGGCCAAAAACTACGCTCTGCAGGAGCTGCTAGATCACCTTGAAGGCATGCTGTCCAATGAAGCTGTGGTCGTCACAGTTGGACAGGCTATAGTTGAAGTCAAACCTCAGGTTGGTGACACTCTCACACACTTTTTGCCATGCTTTCTGCCTTGGTTGTGACCGACCTGCCTGATTGCACATACTTGGGCGGCATACTTTAGTTTTCTTCATTGATCAATTGCACCTGTAATGGCCCCGGCCATGCCCACCTGTTACGCTTTTCTGTTGCGTGCTGGACCTGAGGCAATTTGATGCATGAGTGTTGTGTATGTTGTGCAGCCTGTGCTGCTCAGGACAGCTTTGATACCGCTCACACAGCGCACTCACCATCACCTGCTTGACTCACACAGGGGGTAACAAGCTCCAAGCTCCTCCACAGTTCGGTCAACTACGTTCATGCCTCAATTGCTTCCTTAAGATCATAAAAGCCCTTGACAAGCATGTTAGGTTGCTTAACTGCAGCAAGTGTGTGCTAGTGTGTGAGAGCGTCTGTTGGTGTGTGCAGGGGGCGTCCAAGGGCAATGCTGTGGACCGCATCCTGAAGAAGCTGGCTGACGAGGGCAATGCACCAGACTTTGTGTTGTGTATTGGAGATGACCGGTCTGACGAGGACATGTTCACTGCCATGGAACATGTTACCTTCTCTCCACACCTGCCCGCAGAGGTTTGCCCGCAGAATGCTTGCAGCCAAACCAACCGCCCACATTGCTCTTGCATGCAGCTACACCCTAGCTTGCTGTTGTATGCAGCTGTACCCTAGCTTGCTGTTGCATGCACCTACACCACAATCCTGGGTTTTGCATGCAGCATGCTCACAGCATTGCTGTGCATTTATGCTCTCTTCTGAGCGTCCAGAAGCACAATGTGGCTGATCTTGTGCCTGTTGTGCGCCTATCACCATCTGGTCTGTGGCCTGTGGCCTGCTTTTTATGCTGTTGCTGGCTGCCTACTGACTGATGCTGTCACTGACTTTATGGTTGCAGCACGCCTGTGCCATGTGCAGAGCAAAGCGTGCAAAGCACTACAAGATGTTGCACGTTCGGTAACAAGACATCTCAGAAGGTAGAAAGCATCTTCTAGTGCTTTACACGGCTCTGCGCATGGACCAGGCGTGCTGCAACCATCAGCAGCGCAGCAGCAGTCAATTTGCTTATCCAAAACAATCCACTGGGTGCATGAATTCACCGCTACTCATTGCTGTATAGATGAGTAAGTCTCTTTGCTCTGCAGGTGTTTGCTTGCACTGTTGGGCAGAAGCCTAGCAAAGCTCTGTTTTACATGAATGATACGGCAGATGTGGCTTCCTTGCTGGCTAGGCTATCAGAAATGCACCAGAACAAATCTGCTGCTAGGCTCAAGCCCTTGGGAAAAGGCATGAGGCGCACATGATTTCAGCTTCTGCAAGGGCCGATGCAAGGTGTTCTGTTCTGACCATGCAGCTGCTGCTCCTGCCTTCAGGCGTGCTGATTGTTGGCTTTGTCCTACACTTGTTCCAGAAGGTTGCAGGATGCTCAAGCCTTGCTTATCAAGCAAACAAATTTTGTGGATTCTAAGCTGTTCCGTCTGGTCTCATTTTGGTCTAGGCATTCTCCTCATGCACCAAGCTTTGTATTATTTATAGATCTTATCTAGTCGAGTGTCCTGGTGCTTTGTCCCTGACGCTGATCTACCATCAGAACTTTTTTCTGCAGTGGTGCATACGCAGTATTTGATTTCCAACGTTTGCAGCTCTGGTCATCTTTAGGTTTGCAATCCAGGCTCGACTTTGTACTGTCAGCAGCATGAGAGCTGACGAGGTTTACGTTGACGGGACACACCAATTTACTCATTGACATGATGGTATGTGCTATAATTTTGTAATTAATAAATTCACCATACAGCCCGGTATGAAGTTGCAGGTGACTCTTTGGGACATCATGGCTTGCAAGCAGCACGTAGACAGCGATCTAAGCCACGCCGCCGTTCCAGACCTCAGCTACATGAACGGGAAGTGGTATGCAGTGACTTCGTTTGAAAAAGTTCTTCTTCAACCCCCAGCATTCTTGTATTACCACTAACAAATATCTTTCAATTTCTGCAACCACGAGCTCAACAAAGCATCGCAGCAGTGGGAACAGCACCTTCTGCAACATACCGAGCAAACTTCCTCATCCGTTGCATTTGTTGCCCAGCAAACGAGTAGTTCTGTCTTTCGCAAGGTGTGGCTTTTCGTTGCCCCGGTGATCTGCTGTCCTAGCCTCCAGCAAGTCCTGGGTAGGCAGCTGACTTCAGTGTGTTTCTGTGCAGGTTCCGACAACAACCGTCTGGTGCTCGCTGTAACGAATCAAGATGCCTTTCAGTTTCAGCTGCTCGAAGGATAACGTGATGTTTGGTAATATTCAACACTGTTGCTCTCAGCCACTCAGTAGGACTTTTAGAGCTTCACCTTCAACCGCCGGGCAGCACACAAGGTAGGATCGGGATCAATTCGATGGTCTAGGATGCATCAAAAGATATGTCTCTGAGTGCGTTTGATCAAGGTTTGCCACTGGCAAGGTTAAAACCTGGATGTTCAGCATGACTGGTGTCTGTTGCAGGTTGGGGAGTTCATCTAGGACCATGCTGGTGCATGCAAAGCGGTTTGGACAGTATACAGGTCAAGCTGCAGGTTCTGGCTCATCTGGTCCCAGCAGTGACACTAGCAAGACACCCAGTCAGCGACCTACTTCACCAGCAAAGATTGATGATAGCGTCATAGCAAAGTACTCGGGCAGGGCTGTCGTGCCTGACCGGCCTGCTTCTGGCTCAGCTCGTCCCAGCAGCTCAGCTACTGGCAGGCCAAGCAGCAGAGCCAGCCAGCGTCCAACTTCACCAACCCCCAGTCAGCGCCCCGGGTTCTGCCAAACCACCAATCGATGATAGCATCATAGCAAAGTACTCAGGTCGGGCTGTCGTGCCTGACAGACCTGCCTCTGCCTCTGGTCGGCCCAGCAGCTCAAGTCCTCGCAGACCCACTTCCAGTCAACGTCCAGGTACCACAAACCTGCCTGCTGATTTGCCTGCTTCTGGCTCAACTGGTCTCAGCAGCTCAAAGCCAACGTTTTGATGATAAAAAAGTTGAAGTCAATGTGTACAATCCCTCTGGGGAGACCTCAACACAAGGTACAGCATGCTGCGCATTGTTTGCATACCTTTTGGCTTGCCTGACCGTCAAAACTGGTGTTATTAGCTGCTGCGCCGCCTTGACTCATGTTCCCTGATGTACGCCATGTTACTTTTTGTGATGATGTTTTCTTTGTGGACACAGAGCGGACCGTGAAGGTACAGAAAACGCAAGAGGATGATGCTGAGCAAGCAGTTGATGACACTGCTGAGGCAGTTCAGGATGGCGTGGACCAAGCAGCAGGTGCTGCGTCAAAAGGTCTTGATCAACTTGCAGACGGTACGTCATGAAACTATGCCTCCAGACATGCTGCAGTACAAACATATACGCTAAAAAATTGGCTTCGTTTGGCATGTTGCACATCAGTCCTGTTGCAATGCTTCTCAGAACAGACAGGCAAAACATGTTGTGAAATGCGGCTGGGTCTATGTCTGTGTCTAAATGCTTGCTCTTCAATTCATTCAATTTGGCAATTTGCAACCTTGATTTGGTTGCACTCTTCAGCGTAACTCAACATTACTGCCGCATATCAACACATGTCAGCACAACAACACTTGGTGTGCAGGGATCTCAGATGCTGCTGATCAGGCCCAAGAAAATGCTGACAAGTTTGAAAGGGATGCTCAAGGGATCGTGGATGACATTGAAGAAGTCTTTGACAGTGCAGCAGACCAAGCGGCGGAGAAGCTGTCAAGTGTGCAGGAGCAAGTGCAAAGCGCTGCTCAAGGGGCGGTTGATACGGCGTCCAACTTTGCAGATTCCCTCCAAAGTGAGTTGTTGCCCTGGTGTCCCATGTTGTGCAGCGTCGCTGACGAAGATGATGCTGGTGTATGCTTGTGTGTCTATGCTGCAGTAGGTATAGCAAATCCGCATCAAAAGCTTAGGCTCTGAATGATGGAGTCTGTGCCTCTTTTTTCCTCAAGTTGTAGCTGCTGATCAATGCCGTTTCAGTCGGCATGTTCAGGATGTGCACTTCTGTGACAAGCTTCAGAGGGAAAGCAGCACAAGCCAACCTCCCTCAGCGTACTCACATGCATACACAGCAACCAGCTCTGCATCAGAGATTGAACCATCAGCATCAGCAGGAGCTTAATGCAGCTGTGTCAGCTGTTGTTATTTCTTGTCTTGCTGCTTGAGATTAAGCAATACCTGTGGCTGCATTACAGTATATTGCAGAAGTTGATCAGGCTGCAGCCATTTGCCGAATGGTGCAGTTACCACCCCGTCCCTGACTTGTGGATTTGACCAGCACGTGCGTCCCTCACCGTACTGCCTTGTCTGATGTGGCAACATGAAGGACCACCTGCCTCTGATGGTTCCTGGTATTTTAGTGCATCACTGTGATAGAGAAGAGCGCTCAAATAGGTTTCAGGCCATGACTAGGGTGTGTTCGTTCTGCAGAGGGCGCTCAATCAGGCTCTCCCTACCAGCAACAGCCGCTGTCCACTCTGGAAGCAAACCCTTTTGAGGGCAAGTCTGGCAAGAAACCTTCAGCTGAGGTGCAGAGGGACTACTTCAAGCTGCGCCTGATGGAGTGTATTGCTGGCCTTGATAGGGGCTTTGCTGCCAACAGCTATGCTGCCATGCAAGTGGAGAGTGCGGCTCTGGCACTGACAGAACAAAGCCAGCCAGTCACGCTGTCGTGGACTGCAGGTGACTCATGCATCTGAACTCTGCGGTGATGTTCACTGCCTTGATGGCTTCAAGTATGGACCTATTTGGTCAAGAGTTTAAGCCAGTTGCACTGTTCTTGTACTGCATGTTGTACCTCCATGCTCTTGCCTCCTCTGCAAGGTTGCTGTCTGAAATGGACTTGACTTTTGTCATGCTGTGGCTTCTCACAAAGTGCCTTTTGTTCATTCACAAAGTGATCGGCCTTGGTGCCTGATGCAGAGTCAGAAGACAATGACAAGAAGAAGGACAAGGAGTCAGGCTTGGCACAGCTCAGTGGCACTTGGAGGTTGGTCTATAGCAGTGGCTTCTCCTCGGGCAGCATTGGCGGGCGGCAACCTGGCCCAACTGCCAGCTTGTTACCTGCTCGCCTAGGCCAGGTCTGTATGTATAATGCTGTTGCGTGGTGCTCTTCATCGATGTCCACCATGTGCAAAGAATCCTGCAAGTCTGCTGGTCTGTATGCACGTCATTGTTGCATGCTTCCCTTGTTGCGCCGCCATCACTGTAAATTTGCTTATGTGCACTGATGCAGCTTTCTTTGAGCGGGGTGGTGCTCATGACCAGGTGCTGGTGGTCAGGCCTGTTACTACAGACCTGCTGTCTTGCAGTAGACTAGCTTGCACTTTTTCACAGCAGCTTCTTCTCACCCTGTAGTATATTGCATTGGCTAGGAACGCAATAGCAGCATGTTACACAGGTCTGCAACAACGCCTTTGCCTCAGCAACAGTCTGTTACTGCAGGTGTACCAAATCATCTCACCATACACGTCACGCCTTGACAACGTACTTGAGTTGTATACAGGTGCATCTCTCCCTCCACCTGCTGCCCTTTTTTTGTGGATGGTGTGCAACTGCAGCTTCTGCTTTTGGCACGCTTAGCAATGTCAAATTTTTGGCTAGGCTGATCATGCTTCATCAACTAATTGGCTGGGCATGAGTCAAAGATGAGTCGTACATGCACATGCCTTCCACTTGTAATTTGATTCTGCATCTTGATGCCTGTAACATCAAATCCAATGGTGTCTTTAGTTGGAGGGTGGAGGTATGCAACCAATGTTAGCTGCAATAACCTGGTCTACGTGCTGCAGGTCTGCCAGGTATTGAACCGGTCGTACTGACTGCATCCCTCAAGCATCATTTTGAGGCGGTGGGAGGTAACATTGTACAGATCACTTTTGAAGATACAGAGATCAAAGTCACTGGTGGCATTGGAGGCCTGCTGGTAACTGCCCACCCCCTGCCCCACCCCTTGTGTCATACCTTGTTTACCTGTTGGGAATCAAGCAGCTACGCATTGGTATAGCTTTGCCATGCAGAAAAGAGTTGAAAACCTGAAAACTTGCCACTGGGGCATTGGATTAGGAGAAGGTCAGGTTGTACCAATGCTGTTGTGAGGCCCTGTACGCTTGTGACATCTCATTCCTGGGCATCATCACATATGTGCTTCGTCCAACTCCATATCTTGCTATTCTTCTTTCAGGGAAACCTGCCAGAGATCATGCTGCCACAGCTGCCAGAGCCGTTCAAGCCTTCAAGGCAGCAGCGCACATCTAGCTTTGATGTCTTGTTCCTGGATTCCGATCTGCGCATTACACGTGGCAGCCGTGGCGAGCTGCGTATATTTGTCAAGACCTGAGAATGACTTGCATTTGTGAGTCATTGAGGGCTGTGTCAGATATGTTTTGCCCTTGGTGATAACGTTTTTAACAGATGCTTCAAACGAGACACCCTTGTTGCTCGACTGTGAATGAAAAGATACCGTGTTACATTGTGACTGAAATTTGAATCTGTGAATGACACAAGAGTCAGAAGGCAATGCAACTAGTACAGTTTAGGGACGACAAGTCTGTTGAAACAATAGAGATTGTACAGCTGTTTGGAGCTAGTTCTATCACCTGTCAGCATGGAATTGCAAACCACTTGCTTTGACATACTGCTGGTCCTTCACATTGCTTGAACGCGCTGTGGAGTTGTCAAGAGCCAAAGGCACCTCGAGGACACAGATGTCTCAGTCTGCCTGCACTAATGCAATACTCTTTCTCCTCTCTGTGGAGGCTTTGGTGTGTTTACAGCTGTGTACCAGTACTACAACGAAATACTAGTGGGTGGAATAGTGGAAGAGAACGGAATATGTTGCAGACACTCCAAATTGGCCCTAGGTATGTACTTTACTGGATGTATTCACAAGTTGTCTGAACAGGAAAAAGCCCCAAAACCACTTTGAAATCTGACTGTGCTGAACAGCAAAATTTAAAATGCAACCTGTTTGTGCATAGGAACCTGCAACGCTTACGTCCTGCCAATTGCGTATTGGAATGCTTATAACCTGCGTAATCTGAGGTGAGAATAAACCCTTCACTTAATCTGAAAAGGACTGGTGCAACAATAATTATGCTACAGACTGCTTGTTGACGTGGGTACAGCACCCTCAGCCCTGCAACAAGGGCTTAAGGCTAGATCTGGTATGTGAGCAACAAGCAGAAAACCCCCTAACAAATTTCATACTTCCATGAAGGTAGAGAAAAAGTCTGCGGACTACAAATCTGAGCATGTTTGAAATGAATTGGCAACAAACAATACAAAAGCAAGCAAATTAATCAAAAACAACAAGGAAACTGAGCTGACTCTGTGTGCAACTTCTAAGCACATGCCAGGCGGCAATAGGAAACAAGTTTGCCACACCCAAGAGCAAATGCTGGCAGTGAACTCATTCACGCTGTGGTATGGACAGAAATAGCATAAAAAGCTATGTAACTAGATGCAGCCATTGCTGATGCCACCAAAAACATTCAATCATTGACTGCCATGGCCTCAAATGCCACAGATCTTCCAGAAGATGTGGTGCGGTGTGCTCATTACCCCAAAACCCCAACCCCAAAGTCCAGACTCAACATGGGTGGCAAGTACTCAAACAGCAGCTCGGAGGCACGTCTTGGTGCACCCAGGTATCAAACACTGGTTGGCACACAAATCTTGCCTCCATCCCTTGCATACACTTTGAGAACATGCCCCGTACCCTTAGCACTGCCTTGTCTTTTAATGCTTTCAATGGGAAACGGCATCATGCCCTTATGCCATGTCATTGCTAGATTCAGATGACTCATCCTGGGCAGTGGCATGCATTCCATTGCATGGCAGATCCTCCAGAGCTTTGACCAATAGCTGTTCAGCAACCTGCCCAATGTACGGCAATATGGCTTTGATCAAAGTAAGTCCCTGGATCTGGACCAGATGATTGGAGTGAATGCATTGCCAGAGCTAAATGATACATGTGTCCTTCAGCCTGCAGGAACACTTTGGAAAGATGCTGACACTCAAAACCACTCAGAAGCCTATTGATGAGGCATTTGCAAGAGTGCTGAGAAGGGCCTGCAGTCAATGGCTTTAGCAGAGGCAGGGCATGCGTGGCTGACCACTGTGTAGCTAGTTCTTTTATGTTCCCTATCACCAACTGTAACATACATGACATTGCATACTGTACAATGCATAGCATAACACGTGATAAGGTACTATGTTGAAGAGGACTACTGCTTGGCACTATTGATTGCAGCACTCATACTCAAACACAAACATCAGAATAGCAGAACAGGATGCAGAGAGGGCAGAACCAGAGTGGCAGACGGCAGAATGTGATGTGATCGCAGAGCGGCAGAATGGGTTGAGGTGCTGCTACAGGCAGTCAGTGCAGCATACCCTACTGAAAGCTGGCAGATGTTTTGGTACAATAGCAAGACTGTTTAGACTTGTCAAGGCCAGCTGCTGTACTTCAAGGGAAGAACTGCTGCAGCACTGCATCAGAACAGGTAACAGTGGCCCCTGCAGATCACCAAGATGCAGTGGTCAGGAAAGTACTTGCTCAGGATAGCAGTCAACCTTTCTTGGATGACATGTTGCAGCTGCATGTCATGAGCACCTGCAGCATCCTGCAACATAACAAGAGCAGTCCATCACAGGAAGAGTGCTGCATGTTCAGCACTGCAACACGATAACAGTGCTGTCTTTGCAGGAAGGTGTGATGGGTTTGAGAACCAAAACTTATCTTCCTGTATGTGATTTGATCTGGTCCAAAAGCTGAAAAAGGTACTCCAAGGCATGCTACCCAAGGTAACAGAAGCAACAGCTGGACTGCTGCATTACTGCTGTACCTGCAAGATCTGCTTGGAACCCTCAGGATTATCCACAACCACCTGGCTCAAGATTCCCACGGCTGCCGACCACACTTCTTGGACAACTGTTGATTCACTGTCATCATCGCTGTCATCATCATCAACAGAAGATGACAGCAAGGAATCAGCCTGGTATGGCAGACTTGTCAACAACATGGCAAACACCTCCAAGGCCCCGCACTGCATGTGCAACAGCTCTTGGCATCATGCTTGGCACGGGCACAGCAAGTATGACTGTGATGCTCATTGCTATAATCTCTGCAAAGCAAGAGTCTGACAACAACATGTTGTTCACAAGACTGCAACATCATCCTGCCATGGCATGTACTGGTCCACACGTAAGTGAACAGTGTGAGGGGTGTCTGTATTGCATTGTGGAAACTACAGCATGGACAACTCTGCCATCGTGTTACACCTGAATAAAGCAGTTTACTGGTACAGGTCCGTGCAGTAAGGCTTCTAAGCCCTTTAACATCATAGCCAGGGGAGGCAGCATCAGCACAACCTGCAGCCAACACCACTTGTTGATGTCAGCAATCAGAAGGGCTGCAGTATCAACACCCATGATGGTGTGACAACCTGCTGCACACCTGACTGCGATAACACCATGACCACTTCTGGAACAGATGAGACAGCAAGCACCATCATAGTGTGGCAATAGTGTATAAGGTGATCTGGCTTTTGCTGGTCTTGAGTACTGATGCTGATCATGCCAAGGATTGCAGTGACCCCTTGCTCTCTTGACACAGGAGCCTGATAGTAAGGCTGCTGTCAACTGTGTGACACAACTTAGACGAAGAAGCTCCTCCTGCAATAGCAAGGACAGGGCTCCGTTTGTATTAAGCTCAACTTACTCATGAGCTGACAGGGTACGGAAACCTAGGTTGGCAGTTGCTAGACTCATGTGGAAGAGATATGTACCATGCCAAGGTCAGAGGCTGCAGCTTCCAGTAAGAGACAAGCAGCCTGATCTTGGACCTCATCTCTCCTGGGGCAGAGAACTTGCTCCAGCAAGACCACAAGCAAGGGGATAAGGCCAGCTTGGGCAACCTGAACGGATCAAGGGCAGTCAAATGATTGCCAGAAGTCATCCGAGGTTGGTGCTCGCCAGTCCAGCTCCGCCGGCTTGACTGTTACCTATCGTACCTCAACCCCGAATCGAGCGCTTCCTTCAAAAGCCTCAAATTTCTGCCATGCCACCGCACGCTGACACAGGCCACCATACCCTAGTTCATGCGATATCTGCGACAATTCCTTCATGAGCTGGAACCTTGCTATCCAAACCTCGGAGTACAAAGCGGAGACTGTAGTTCCAAAGAAACCGCTAGGTCAGAACTGCGATAGTATTTCAGTGCCGAGTCTGCAAGGGTAAATATGTGGGGAAACAGACGTCAGCTGCAGGCTACAAGAGCTACATCTTGAAAGATCAAGTATCGATACTTGCGGGCATACGGATGGCTAGGCTGGGTACAATGATTTGCGCAGCGCTGTTGCTTTCTACCACGTGAAGCTGAACGTTTTTGCAGCAGGTCCCCCCGGCAACTCCATCAAGGTGCAAATAAGAGGTTGAAGCCCTGCCTTCGCGGAGACATCGAAAATATTTGACCGGCTAGGGTTTTGAGATGCTTGCTTGAGACGCAGCATTTCTGGTCGAGGCCGAAGGCCGAGGCACCAGAAATCTGCGTCGAACGTCTTGAGCTGCCTGCTTTGCCAACGCAGCTGGAGCAAACTGCTCAGCATCAAGATAACGACGATCTTGCTGGCATGTCGCAAGCCCAGCTCAATGACCTGGACCGCTTGGAGGAGTTGTATCAGCAGAGCCACCTTGGCGGCCGCGACACAAGAGCAATGGAAGTACCTGACTCGTTGGCTACGCGCACATCGGGTTTGCATATTTGAACTGAATGCAGATATGTGCTCTGCAGGACTACCTCTCACAGCCTGAGGCCTTTGACTGCAAGGAGCAGAAGGCTGCATCTGGTGAGGCTTCACCTGGACTGTCTGTCAAGCTGTTTGGACTGTCTGTCAAGCTGTTTGAGTTTTTTGCAGGCCACTATGCAGCAAACTGCTCAGCAGCGTGCTGATCGTAAGCTAGGAGACCTGTATGCTCGCAGCTCTTTCAAATCAATAATACAGTCACTGAGCAGGTTCTTACAAGCAAGCGCATGTGATTGTCTATAGTTCTTACAAGCAAGCGCATGTGATTGTCTATAGAAAAACAGGCAGCTTTACATACCCAGAAGTGAACTTGCTTCATGGGAAGGACCCCTAATGGGGACAGTTTCAAGATAATGTAACTACATGATGAAAAAGTGAGTGAAGTTTGGCTTGGTGGTGCTGCGTGTGTTCTATTCAATCTACTAAATGTGCTGGTGCAGAATCACTCAAGCTGGAAAGGGTGGTGCACAAAAAAGCTATCTCAGATTCTGACCTTGATTCGCTTTCGGCAGTGCTGCAGAAACCCCCCACAGATGCAAAGCAAGCGACGCGCATCATGATGTTCCAGCTATTGCACTTATGTGTTACACTCCTGTTGGACATTTGATACTGCTTCCGTACTGTTCCCAGAAATGAATATTCTGTTCTGAGTATGATCTGCTTTGGGTCATACACAATGCCTAAGCAAAACTGGCTGGAATTGCGCTCTGTTGCAGCGCCTTTGTGCAGCATGACGGCAAGTCAGCTGTCTGTTAATGATGCTTTGTGTTATACAGACCCAATGCAGCGTCTCAGGCTGTTCTGTGGCTTGAGAAATTTGCTGACCACTCCAGATACCCCATCAGGTCAAGCTGATTACTGAAGTTGCTGCATGCAAGAAGTAGGATTTGGCATTGCTGCTTTTGCAGCCATGTGACCATCACATCAAGCATTGTGCATTCCACTATGTTACAGGAAAAGAAGTTGCACACATCTGTATGGCCACCTGATCTAGGCAAGTAGGCTGGTGTGATGCTCCAATGCGTACACATAAACTTATAGCCACTAAGGAGGAGGTCAGGTGCTACAGAGGTTACCAAGCAGAAACTAATCAAAAAAACATGGAGCTGCGCCAGAATGCACAACCTAGTGCAGACCTCCTGAAAACTGCAATGGTGTATTACCCAAAATTGCTTCAGACGTGATGCATTCAGAAGTCAACAGAAGTTTGTCAAGGCACGGGAGAGGTGCTGTACATTCCACTTGGTTGTCTTTGCACTATAGGCAATATATCTACAGTGAGTTTGTTATACCCAATTGCATGTTTGCTGCGCATGATGTCGGTATATACCTATAAACAGAACGCAGGAATGAGTCGGATTTGCTCTACGTTTACTGTAAACCAGTTGCACATGAGTTATGCAAGATTGCATTCTGATTAGGTTGCTCTGAAACCCCCAAGCCATGAACAAGGGCTAAGCACAACTACAGGGTGCGCAAGCCCAGGCCCCAGCAGCATTATCTACTCAGATACCTTACTGAGCACTAACCTGCCGACTCTGCAACTCCTTTCAGACCACGGAGTCCACGTTCCAAACGCTTGAGGAGGCCTTCATCAGCATCCTCTTTCACAACCTCAGCAGCGTACTGCTGCTCAAGATCCTCCAGGGGAATGCTCATTTGGTTCAATCCTGCAAGCTTCACAAACAATGCTCCACAGGAGGGATAACAAATTTGCAGTGTAGGCAACAGAGATGGGAGGCCTTCCACTCCACAGGTGAATTTCATAAACAAAAATGAGTCAAGGACAATAGTATGCAAAAATCAAGCAGGAAGCTGACACATTCAAGAATCTTGCTGCAAAGGCGTGGGTACACTTCATAAGGTCAGTTGAGTTTGTTGTGGGTTGCAAAATACACAGCTGCACAATGCTGAATGTGATAGCAAGAGTGATACAGCACAGCTCTGAATTTGATGCAATCATGGCAACATCAACGAATTTGTACACTATGCCAGTGCCATGTCAGCACAAGATCTTCAGGGGTAACACTTTGCAAGATGAGTTTCTGCACATCAAGCTGTCACCGCAAAAGTCAGAATTTCCCTTGCCACCTTGCAGACTTACCACTTTGCAGGTGTGCCAAGCCTGCAAAAACTCACTGTCACCAGGCCAGCAACATGACCGTTGTAAGCTGATATGCCTTAGTTATGCCCACACTATACTTGCAAATGTGCCGGTCAGTGGCGCACTGCCAGGTTGTCTTTCAGCAACGACACCTAGGACAGACCTGAAACAGTATACCTTGCAGGTAGCTGCAGCAGCAATCACACAGGAGAAGAGCTAGCTCGTTCCTATGCGCGTTCTCGGTAACGTGCTTTCTCGCTCAATCAAGGTGTTCAGGCCTTTATGCCCGAGACCTGACTAGCACACACTCAGGCATCGTGTATGTGCCTTCACTGTCGCTTATTTCAAGTCCTGGGAGCGTCTCAAGAGCAGGCGGCAGTGGCGCTACTGAATTGTGATTCAGCTGCTGGGTGTGACGGTATCTTACTCCTCACTTACGGTGACTATCGTAACAAAAGGGACTTGGCTGTGGTAAATATGCACCTTCGAAACCATCGAGACCAGGACACATGACTTAGGGTGTTTGCTCGCATCTTTGCTCCCCCCTCCACGATGGAGCGAAGAAGTGAAGACACGATCACATGCGTCAGCTGGCTCTGCAGACAATAAGTCTGATAACCTGTGCCAGGGCAACAAGGATCCTGGCAAGCACTGATGTTGCACTGAAAGAGCCATAGCAACGTGTCTGTTGCCACATGCACATGTTGCAATGATGCGTCACATGGTGCAAGACAGATGTCCTCCAAGAAACGGTCTCAGATGAAGGATAAGCCTTAAAGCAGAGTTATATTCTACGTACGTTCTACAATCCACAACCACCACTATCATGCATGTGCCAAGCTGCAGTGGCAAAACCCCCACCCAACAAGCGGTCAGCATAGGATGTGGTGGCTACATCAGCACAGACTGCAGCTGCCTTGATAAGCATGCCAAGCTACCACAGATTTTATTCTGTGCTTGACCCCTTCAGGCAACAGCTTCCCCTCACACCATACTAATCGTTTGGTTCTCCCGGCTACTTCCCAGTCAATCAAAAGCCCGCCGTTAGCAACTCTGATCACACTGTCAAGGCTCATGTTGCGGTGCACCAAGTCATGCTCATAAATGTGCTTCAGAATTGGCACAATACAGGAGACAAGGCTGCGCAATTGTGCATTGCCAGCAATTCGGCATGGCCCCCACCTGGCTCAAGTCTCAGTCTCACAAAGCAGCTCCTGCTTCAAGATGCTTTGTTTTGACATGGGGGTGTTTCAGCTTCACTTGCTCACTATTCACTTGCACATGTCCTGCTTGAGGATGCGCTTGATGCAATGTAAATACTCAAGGCAGTTTTGAGAGATGTCATTTGCTGTGCATCAGACCACTGAAAGCCAACAATACAATGTAAACTCTAAATGAAATATACATAAATCATTGCACATGAGTTTTGCTGTCTTGCTCGCATGAAGATTCACATTAGAGATGCTCACAATTGAATGGTGTCTAGGGGCTTTAGCCTACAACCGTTTCAAGATGAATTCGTCTTGTACCCAATTTTGCTGTGCTTGAAAATGGGTAGACGTTTCTGTCATGTATACTCGATGCAGTAGATAAGTAATGGAAAAGTGACCTCTAGACATCCAGCACATCGCCACAAGCAAATTCGGGGCTGCCAAATGCACTCTGCACAGCGCAGCAACTTTTGCAATGTTGACTGCAAATGAGGATGCTTGACATGGCGAGATGCTGACAGAAGCTGTGGTTCTTTGTATTCACAGAGGAAAGACACTCTTGAGGCAGTCAGGCTGTAATCTGACAATCAAGCATCCTGAGGTTGCATGTGCAGAAAGTGACTGTGTTGCACTTGATTTACCAGACATCATGACGCATTTGCCACGACTGAGTACAATTTCAAGCAAAGCCTAGCCAAAATGTGAAAGACCTGGCTGCCTTCAAACCCCAGACATAAACCAGAATGAATCGGTGCATGCATGTATTTGTGCCGAGCAGCTGTGAGCGCACAGCGATGTGACACAAAAGCCCAAGAAGCGCATCAAGCCAGAGTGACCATCTGATGATCGGCCCGCAAGATATCCCTCACCTGCGAAAAGCACCTTGTGTGACAGTCCCTTGATACTTGCAACTAATCACAACACACTAGCCGCAATAATCTGTTGGCACAAAGTCCAGTATGCTAGGCATGTACTGGTGGTCTTGACTGAAGGCACTTATGAATGCTGAAACTCGATCTTCAGTTGCTGCCAGCAGGTGCAGCTGCTTTCTGAATACATGCTCCTTTTGCAGTATACTTTCATCATCTGCATCGCACTCCTTTGAAAGCAACCTTTCGTCAGCACTCATGCTGTCAGTTTCTGAGTGGGCTTGTTGCTCCATGATGGTGAACATCCCAACTGCTGGTGGAGCAAGAGATGTGTCCAAACGCAAGTCTGGGTTCTCTGCTTTTGATCTGTCAAGAAGCCATCGGATGTGCGCATATGCCTGTCAGAAAGCAGTTTGTCAGCACCGCAGACCAAAAATTTAAGGTTACTGACAAGATTTGCTACATTGCAGTGACAGCAATAGCAAGATTTGCTACATTGCAGTGACAGCAATAGCACAGCTCACCTCCTGAAGGTTTGAAAATTGGACGTGAATAATCTCGTTACGCCCAGTGCCTCTTTGAAAGACAGAAGCTTCTGTCAAGTCTGACAGCACCACTGGAATGCCCCAGCCCGGTCGATCTGTGGCTATATTGATAGCAAGAAAGTGGACGAGTGCCTGCCCCTCAGCCATAGTTCTTTTGGCCTGAGAAATCCAACGGATTCACAGTGTGATACCAAACGCAGGCGCAAATGTCGACAAACATGCTGGCAGTACCTGGAGAGCCTTTGTAGTTTTGAGTTCCCAGATTTGTAAATATCTGTTCAGTTGCGCCTGGGTAGCCCTAAAGGTTATAGTGGCAGGGTGAATTACAACATCAGTCCGAGCTGACAGACGCACTCCACGACGCTGTACCTGCATGCAACCCTGAAATTGTTTGCCAAAAGGTACAAGCACAAGAAGACACCCAAGCAATCCATGCTTGGCTGTGGCAGCTGCTATCAGCAATGAACATTATGGTGCAGTTCACTCACCACAGCAAGGGTTTTGGCAAAAACTGCAGTTGCCTGCAGCTCTTTATTGCCCAAAGCCAGCTCCTCATTAAGTCGTGCTAACACCTTGGCTTCTCATGTGCAGAGTCCTCATTTTGTTCCCATACGTACACAGGTTGAAGAGGGTGCACATGAGCATTTGGAGCCAAGTCACAATCAAGTGTTTTGACCTGAAAACCAAGTTTTTGAGCTGCAGCCTCAGCCTGCAAGAGGCAAGTGAAACTGTGTACATGGTTGCATTTGCCTGTGCATGTTGCTCATGTGTCTATCTAAATGCACAATCACGGGCAACAAAGCAAAGTCATACAAGGTCTTGTTGACAAATTTGAGTTGAAAATGCAAGGGATCCTGAACTGGGTTCACTGATGGAGTTGCAACCAGGTGAGACACATCATTACCGTGGCAAATGGTGTTGAAGATGCTGTGCAACAAATAGTCTCCTCTTGTTCACTTTCCTCCTCCTGCTTCAATCTGTGAAACGCTCTGGCAGTTGCCTCTGATATGATGGGTCACATCATCCAATGTGCGCACGGCTGAAAAAGCAGCAAGCAGTGATTAGGTTGCTCTGAAACCCCCAAGCCATGAACAAGGGCTAAGCACAACTACAGGGTACGCAAGCCCAGGCCCAGCAGCATTATCTACTCAGATACCTTACTGAGCACTAACCTGCCGACTCTGCAACTCCTCAAACCCTCAAGCCACAAGTCATTATACTATACACCAATAGTAAGGCTGACAGCACTCTCCTGGTGGTGTGGGACCTTGACAGGATCATGACATGAAAGTGTGCATGCAGCTTAGCCAACTCAGCCAAGTGGTGGCAACAAGTAGTGTGGCAGGCAGTGCTCACCTGACGCCTGGCCTCGCAACAAGATGTTTTCTTGCTCTCGCAGGATGATCTCCTTTTTGTTCAGATCCCCCAGCTGCTGACGCAAGAAAGCTATATCTGCCGGCGCCTGAGCAGCAGCAAGAGCCTTCTTGGTGTCCAGAATCTCTGCCTGCAGGTCGTCTATCTCTCCGCGGAGCGTCCCCAGCTGACCGGGAGTCGTCATCTTGATGCAGATGTCGATTTATCCCTCACTGCACCCGAAGATGTAGGCAAAGGACCTGAAGTGCAGACTACGACAACTCAGAAGCTGAGACATGGCATCGTTGCAAGAACTAAGAACTCCTGGAGCGTCAGACCTGACGTGTGAATTTGCTTGCCACGCTGTCACCAGCATATGACACACAGTGTGTGAGAAGACAGTTCACTAGCCGACGTCACAAGACTTTTCTTACTTGTGCCTAGCAAGTGTAGCGCAGAACAGAGCACATTTACCGAGGAGGATGTGTTAGAGGCGCCAACAATGCACCAGATGCCAGGCTGCTTTGCAACGGCAGTCAACGCCTGGCTTGCGATGTTGCGATGTTGGCTAGGGATGTGTCTCCAACGTATATAATACATCCACAGTATAAATAATATACTATATATACACTGTAGTCAGGACAAGTCGACCCTTCGGGTTTAAAAAAACGGCTGCAAGCTCGCATGTGGTCAGAACCAGTTGCAATCTAGTCATCAGACAGTTGTTTTACATCAAACAATAGGGCAATAAGATAACCGTGCATTTGCAAGGCTCTTGGCTTATTGAGTTTGGCGTGATGAGCACTAACTCAGTTCACCTGTCTAGAGGCCTGTGGCTTTGTTCCATGCTCCTTGTGACATCTACTGCACACACAGTTCGGCCCAGCAGCAAACTCCTGGAAGATGGGTGAGTCCAAATGGCAGTGCGGGTAGTTCAAGTTGTCCCCTGGAGTTTTGGAGCTGCATGTTGCTGAGACTGTGTTTTTGGGGGACCTTGAGTCGATGGCGCTGGAGTATGGCCAAACGAGGAGGGAAATGTGAGCGGATGAATGGAGGCAGGAAGGGTGAGAAAGGCCCTGGAAGCGATTGGCTGAAAGGCATGGACTGTAGCCATGATGGCAATGAGCTAAAGGGCTGGGATGTCTGTGAGTGTGTGTGTGGGGGTAGCATGTGTAAAGGCATTCACTGGTGGCTGAGCTAAGGGCTGGGGGGGGCACAACTGTAGCCTGTTGCTGGTGGTCTTGACGGGCTGCATGCTGCTCTCCAAGCAGCTGCACAGATGCAAGGCCTTGCTGAAAGCGTGAGCTGTCATCAGCCGTCAGCTGACGCGCCCATGCTTCAACATCTGCCTCACGAACAACAACATGGTCACCAGCGATGGTGCATGCAAGGTGTAGCAAGTCTGTTGCTGTCACAACAGGGTGCTCCCCAGCATACAGCTGCAACATCTGATATGTCAGCTGACCAATGGGCTCATGCTGCTGGCCCTCAGGAGCAGCCCAAGGTTGTGAGCCAACAGGAGCAGAACCATTATTGGGCTTCATTTCTGGCTGAGTAGTGGCTTGCCGTGTGCTGGCTTGTAGATGTGGTGGCCTGTTTGCCAGTAGCTGGTTCACCCACATCTGCAAGTCTGTCTCCCTATGCTGAGCAGCTGCATCATCCTAATGGAGCTCAGCTGCCCATCTGTGCAGCTGAGATGCAGAGGCATCCCTTGTTAGATCAAGAAGGTATTGCAGGTCAGCGTATCGCAAATGCCCAATTGGAGCAAACTGCGGCTCTTCAGGTGCATCCCTCATGCAAAAGTTGCTCCCGGTGCAGCTGTGCAGCACTGTGCTGTGCTGCATGGTCTGACAGCTCAGGGGCTAAGGACTGTTGCATGCCCTGTAACTGGCTTAGTGGATCTTGCATGAATCCCCCCCAACAGGTAAGGAGAACCCAGAGTGCTGAGGTATGCAACAGCTTGGGTCAGCTCCCTTGCAGTGTTGGGGATCTTGACACGACCCTCGGCAAACTGCCTGGCTTGCAGCCTTTGAGCTGCAGATAGCCGGCCTGCATTGACTGCTTGCTGTGCATGTTGCCTTTCTGCTGGTGTTGGTGCATGGGTTTGTGCTGCCAGTCTGGCTTCCCGCCTGGCTGCAGTGTTAGCAGCTCGAACGGCCTGTGCTCGTTCCAAAGACCGGGCTGCTCTTTGCCTTCTTGTCTTGGCTGTCTGTCGAGCCCTGATGTTGCTGGCAGGGAGTTCAGGTGTCCCTGCAGCAAGCCTGCGTGAAACTCTAGCGTGACCAAGGGCACACGAGCGTGGGGCGCACCTGTTGACCACATCGCGCAATGGTTCTCGAGAGCTAGAAGACCCGCTTGTTGTGACCGGTACGGCTGTGTTCCTGCAAGTTCACGGGACGGTAAGCCGTGTGAAGACTTAACAAAGCAGCACAGACGTCAAACTCACCCTGCAGCACGATTGTTCTGTCTCGCTGCCCTAGCGTGGACCGCGTGAGCCCTCCTTTCTTGCCTCTGCGTGTTGCCCTCTGGCAGTGTCAAGCCGTCGTCTCGGAGACGCTTGTTTCGAACAGGCATTGTACATCCTGTCTCAAGACCAAAATCAGCAGCAGCAAACCGGCGAACTTCACACAATTGTGGGCCATAGGCCCGCGTCTACAAAGCAACCGCCATTGCACAGTGCCGAGCTGCGCTCGGCCCTGCACAACAGCGCTTCCTTCCCGGCAAAGAGTCACGTGGGAGGTACAGACAACAAATGACTATGTATGTATGTATGTTGAATGTCCTTGGGACCATCTGAGGGCCAACAGACAAGTTTCTGTTCATGCAACTTCATCTTAACTAACTCAGAATACTGCTCCTTAGAGAAAGGCAACTCCTGATGAATCCACCGCACATGCTCGCTTCACACCTAGTAAAAAAGTCTGAAACTGAGCAGGCTTGCTGAAACAAGCTGGCATGACTAGCTCGCAAAGAGCTGTAAACAGGGCAATCAAACAAAAAATGGTGCTCATCCTCCACATGTTGTGTTGACCTGCACACTAGACAAAGCCTGTCTTTCCTATCAAGGTGAACAGTGTTTTCCCACCGTCCTGTGTCAACACGCAGACCATGGCAACCACTTCTGAACCTGCTCAACAGTCTGTCTCCTATTTGAAAAACACTTGACGTCTGACAGATACTGTGCATACACATACTCAGGTTGTAAGGTCCTAAACAACACAAGACTACTATGACTGTCATCCTGAAAGTACTTGAACACAGTCCAATGCTTTTCCCTGTCAACAACTGAGGAAATATCAAACTTGTGTAAAAGCTGCTGTGAATGACGTGCAAGGAAAGATTCTACATGACACTGCCAACCTTTGTTTGCTGCTGTGATAGCCTGATCTGCTCCCAGCGTACAACCACTAACCATTGCAAGCTTGACAAGACGAGTATTGTCTAATGCTACTGTCCTGTGGTGGTACCGCAAAATTTGCTGCCAAAAATGAACATGTAAAGGGAAACGGCCAAACTCTGCAAGCACAATATCACTTGTGGTGGACATTCTGACACCCAACAACTGTTTGAGAAAGCCTCTATGCATAACTTCCGCTGCTTCACCTTGGGATTCACAGCCCACACTTCACATGCATAGCTGGATCCCTGATCCCCAGGAGTGCACATCTCCGCCGCATAGCAAACATAGCCTTCCTGGCAGCTGCTACCAGAAATGTTGTCCCAAACGTCAGCCCTTTGGTGGCATGGAAGACAAAGCCCAAGTACTTGTAGCTGTCCACCCTCTCCACAACTGCAGCATTCAGCAAAAAGTCTGGTACAGTATTGTGCTGAGCCTCAAAAACTACCACCTTTGTCTTGCTGAGATTGACAGCAAGCTGGCGCTCTTCACAAAATCTTGCAAGTGCATCCAACTGCTTTTGCAGCCCTGCTGCGCTTTTAGACATCAGAATGAGATCATCAGCATACAGCAACAGAGGCACCATAACTCCCATGATTGTGGGTGCAGCAATGTCAGTAGTGTCAAGGCAAGTGCTTTGTAACATACTACATACATTACTATAACTGTCTAGTATACATTAATCCGGATACCCCTTTTCTGTTATAATGGTTCACGGAGCCGTTCCGATAATCCAGCGGCAAACACGCACGCTTCCGAACCTACAGGTTGTGAGTTCGAACCCGGCCTTGAGCAAGTCGGCACTCCCACCCAAAAAGGCGGAACATCGCGCACCCATGGGTCTCAAAGGCTCAAACAGAGAGGGCGAATGTAACATACTAGATACATTACTATAACTGTCTAGTATACATCAATCCGGATACCCCTTGTCTGTTACATGCTTTTCCAGCCCATCAACATAAAGTCCAAACAACGTTGGACTCAGCGGACACCCTTGCTTCACCCCCATGAGGCATCTGAAAACCTCAGAAAGGCCTTGAGATGACCGCACTGCTGCGCTGTCGTGTGCATACAGGGACTTGATGATATCCGAGATTCTCCCAGTGACACCAAGCTCCTCCAGCACCTACCACAGCACAGCACGCGGTACAGTATCAAACGCCTTCCTGAAGTCAACAAAACAGCAAAACAGCTTGCCAGCTTTCCCTTTCAATTGCGTCTGCCGCTGCTTGTCAATTAGTGACCGTAGAACAAAAATGTTGTCGATCGTGCGATAGTCTTTTCTGAAGCCTGCCTGCCCCTTTGCTTTGACAGCATGCTCCTCAGCCCATGACGCAATTCTCTGCTCTAGAATCATTGCAAACAGCTTAGCTATCACAGATCCAACCGTGATACCTCTGTAGCTGCTCATGTCAGATTTGTCGCCAGACTTGTATACCGCAGTGATCAGTCCAACAGACAGACGTTCAGGGAAGTGGCCAGCCAGCATGCAGTTGAACAGCCATAGCAAACTTTGCTTCACAAGCTCTCCTCCATCTTTGATCATGTCTGGGAGAACACCATCAATGCCAGGGCTTTTGCCACGTTTCAACCGCTTTATGCAGGAGCATAGCTCATCAAGAGTAATGTCCTTGTTCAATGCATCATCAGAGTCAGAGTTGGATACACCTGAAGCTGCATGTCTCTTGGGAGCCGGCAGGGGCTCGGCTCCCATCAAAGCTCTGAAGGCTTCAAACTGCGCACTCAGCTCAACTGGACAGGCCCTTGCTGTGTGGAGTCTTGAAGAGCCTCCAGAACTTACTGGCATCCTTAGCAGCCAACTCACACAGCTCTACATTGCGTTGGCGACTCCAAGCCTCCTTCACCCTGTCAGTCACAGATCTAAAGATTTTCTCTGCAGCCATTTTCTGTTCTGTAGTACTATGCAGGTTCCTGTACACAGCTTCCTTTCGCTTCAGCGCCTGTTTGCGTTCGCTGTCAAACCAGGCGTGATGCTTGCGTGATTGCACTCCAATCCGCTTGCAAACCTGTGGCATGGTGCTGTTTGCTGCGGCAATCAAGCATGCTATAAACTTGGCAGCCAGTAAGTCAACGTCAAGCTCATGTTGTATGAATGGAATGAAATCCTGCTGCAGCAAAAGATGCTAGGGCCATTTCGTATGCTTCAGCCTTCTGAGCGTCATACTTCATCCTGACACCAGATGCTACAGATGAGTTGGGGGTAGGTGTACGAGTCAATGTGTCACAAGCAACACACAGAATCAATGGGTTGTGGTCTGAGCCATAGCGGCCAGCCTCTTCCAGCACATGCAGTGACTTCGCAGCAATCACGCATTTCACAGATGCAACAAAATAGTCAACAGTGCTGTGGCGACCAGCACTCTGAAAAGTGAAACTGGCCACACTCATCCCCCGGGGTCCTGCCATTCAGAATAAGCAAGTTATTTTGTTGGCAGAACCCCAGTAACTCAGGTCCCCACGTCTGGGATCCTGGTGCAGCCTTGTCACAGTTGTGCCGGTGCAGTTCACTTTTCAGAGTGCTGGTCGCCACAGCACTGTTGACTATTTTGTTGCATCTGTGAAATGCGTGACTGCTGCGAAGTCACTGCATGTGCTGGAAGAGGCTGGCCGCTATGGCTCAGACCACAACCCATTGATTCTGTGTGTTGCTTGTGACACATTGACTCGTACACCTACCCCCAACTCATCTGTAGCATCTGGTGTCAGGATGAAGTATGACGCTCAGAAGGCTGAAGCATACGAAATGGCCCTAGCATCTTTGCTGCAGCAGGATTTCATTCCATTCATACAACATGAGCTTGACGTTGACTTACTGGCTGCCAAGTTTATAGCATGCTTGATTGCCGCAGCAAACAGCACCATGCCACAGGTTTGCAAGCGGATTGGAGTGCAATCACGTAAGCATCACGCCTGGTTTGACAGCGAACGCAAACAGGCGCTGAAGCGAAAGGAAGCTGTGTACAGGAACCTGCATAGTACTACAGAACAGAAAATGGCTGCAGATCTTTAGATCTGTGACTGACAGGGTGAAGGAGGCTTGGAGTCGCCAACGCAATGTAGAGCTGTGTGAGTTGGCTGCTAAGGATGCCAGTAAGTTCTGGAGGCTCTTCAAGACTCCACACAGCAAGGCCTGTCCAGTTGAGCTGAGTGCGCAGTTTGAAGCCTTCAGAGCTTTGATGGGAGCCGAGCCCCTGCCGGCTCCCAAGAGACATGCAGCTTCAGGTGTATCCAACTCTGACTCTGATGATGCATTGAACAAGGACATTACTCTTGATGAGCTATGCTCCTGCATAAAGCGGTTGAAACGTGGCAAAAGCCCTGGCATTGATGGTGTTCTCCCAGACATGATCAAAGATGGAGGAGAGCTTGTGAAGCAAAGTTTGCTATGGCTGTTCAACTGCATGCTGGCTGGCCACTTCCCTGAACGTCTGTCTATTGGACTGATCACTGCGGTATACAAGTCTGGCGACAAATCTGACATGAGCAGCTACAGAGGTATCACAGTTGGATCTGTGATAGCTAAGCTGTTTGCAATGATTCTAGAGCAGAGAATTGCGTCATGGGCTGAGGAGCATGCTGTCAAAGCCAAGGGGCAGGCAGGCTTCAGAAAAGACTATCGCACGATCGACAACATTTTTGTTCTGCGGTCACTAATTGACAAGCAGCGGCAGACGCAATTGAAAGGGAAAGCTGGCAAGCTGTTTTGCTGTTTTGTTGACTTCAGGAAGGCGTTTGATACTGTACCGCGTGCTGTGCTGTGGCAGGTGCTGGAGGAGCTTGGTGTCACTGGGAGAATCTTGGATATCATCAAGTCCCTGTATGCACACGACAGCGCAGCAGTGCGGTCATCTCAAGGCCTTTCTGAGGTTTTCAGATGCCTCATGGGGGTGAAGCAAGGGTGTCCGCTGAGTCCAACGTTGTTTGGACTTTATGTTGATGGGCTGGAAAAGCATGTAACAGACAAGGGGTATCCGGATTGATGTATACTAGACAGTTATAGTAATGTATCTAGTATGTTACATTCGCCCTCTCTGTTTGAGCCTTTGAGACCCATGGGTGCGCGATGTTCCGCCTTTTTGGGTTGGAGTGCCGACTTGCTCAAGGCCGGGTTCGAACTCACAACCTGTAGGTTCGGAAGCGTGCGTGTTTGCCGCTGGATTATCGGAACGGCTCCGTGAACCATTGTAACAGAAAAGGGGTATCCGGATTGATGCATGCTAGACAGTTATAGTAATGTATCTAGTATGTTACAAAGCACTTGCTTGACACTACTGACATTGCTGCACCCACAATCATGGGAGTTATGGTGCCTCTGTTGCTGTATGCTGATGATCTCATTCTGATGTCTGAAAGCGCAGCAGGGCTGCAAAAGCAGTTGGATGCACTTGCAAGATTTTGTGAAGAGCGCCAGCTTGCTGTCAATCTTAGCAAGACAAAGGTGGTAGTTTTTGAGGCTCAGCACAGTACTGTACCAGACTTTTTGCTGAATGCTGCAATTGTGGAGAGGGTGGACAGCTACAAGTACTTGGGCTTTGTCTTCCATGCCACCAAAGGGCTGACGTTTGGGACAACATTTCTGGTAGCAGTTGCCATGAAGGCTATGTTTGCTATGCGGCAGAGGTGTGCACTCCTGGGGATTAGGGATCCAGCTATGCAATGCAAGCTATTTGACACTCTGGTGCTACCCATTCTAAGTTATGCATGTGAAGTGTGGGCTGTGAATCCCAAGGTCGGTGAAGCAGCGGAAGTTATGCATAGAGGCTTTCTCAAACAGTTGTTGGGTGTCAGAATGTCCACCACAAGTGACATTGTGCTTGCAGAGTTTGGCCGTTTCCCTTTACATGTTCATTTTTGGCAGCAAATTTTGCGGTACCACCACAGGACAGTAGCATTAGACAATACTCGTCTTGTCAAGCTTGCAATGGTTAGTGGTTGTACGCTGGGAGCAGATCAGGCTATCACAGCAGCAAACAAAGGTTGGCAGTGTCATGTAGAATCTTTCCTTGCACGTCATTCACAGCAGCTTTTACATAAGTTTGATATTTCCTCAGTTGTTGACAGGGAAAAGCATTGGACTGTGTTCAAGTACTTTCAGGATGACAGTCATAGTAGTCTTGTGTTGTTTAGGACCTTACAACCTGAGTATGTGTATGCACAGTATCTCTCAGACGTCAAGTGTTTTTCTAATAGGAGACTGTTGAGCAGGTTCAGAAGTGGTTGCCATGGTCTGCGTGTTGACACAAGACGGTGGGAAAACACTGTTCACCTTGATAGGAAAGACAGGCTTTGTCTAGTGTGCAGGTCAACACAACATGTGGAGGATGAGCACCATTTTTTGTTTGATTGCCCTGTTTACAGCTCTTTGCGAGCTAGTCATGCCAGCTTGTTTCAGCAAGCCTGCTCAGTTTCAGACTTTTTTACTAGGTGTGAAGCGAACATGTGCGGTGGATTCATCAGGAGTTGCTTTTCTCTAAGGAGCAGTATTCTGAGTTAGTTAAGATGAAGTTGCATGAACAGAAACTTGTCTGTTGGCCCTCAGATGGTCCCAAGGACATTAAACATACATACATACATACATACATACAATTCCGGGTGTATCCCTATAGGCTTGCAGCCAAAAACCGCCTTATTCGTGACATATATACATGTAATGTACGCTGGACTTTTGAAATTGGAGCGACTTTGCTGTTTTGGCCAATTTGCGCTGTAAACTGCAGCAAACAAGCGCTGCGAACGTTGTACATGGCCTGTGCCGTGCCTGGGGTCTCCCTGGCCCCGATACAAACGGCTCCTCCACGCCAACTGGCTGTCCTGAGGAAATGTGGACTGAGTTTCAAAAATTATGGTTTAGGGTTTACTAAGGCTTTACTATTCCCTAAACCCTCAACCCTAAACCCAAGCAGCCATTGAGAACAGGGCAACCAGCAGGACCTCTTTGAGTTGGATGTGGCAGCCTTGTGTGAGCATGAAAGGGAGGAAGAAGAAGAGCAGGTACAGCAGCAGCAACATCAGCACGAAGACTGTAACGTTGTGAGTTGATTACCACTAGGGTGGCATCGAATAGACGCCTTTGAAACGTTCGTATGCTGAGTACAGCAAAACGAGAAAAAGAAGTATGCATAAGCTGCATAAAGATTCGCTCAACAACGGATAAGCCAATTTAACTCCAGATCTAAATCTGATTTCGAAACTAGTGACAGATAAATCTGACACTGAACATGTCACCACGCGACAGTCACCCCCCTCCAGGGCAAACGGTCAGTGACATTCAAGACCTCTTTAGTCAAGAGTCTTGCTTGCTGTCATAAGAAGAAGAAGAAAATGACAAGTCAAGCCAGTTGATCAGGCTGGTTAAACAAGTCCTCAGAACCTTAGTGACAACTTCATTGCAGCGTTGCTGCACATGGAGTGTAATACAACATTGTCGATGTTGCATTACGCACTGCACATGCTTACACACAACAGTGGTCTGGGCGACAGCCATATGCCTGGTAAGAATGCAAGAAACTGAACTGCATAGCTAACTGCCTTGGTCCAATTGGCGCTATACAAGAAAAGCTGCTGCAAGAGGGAGTCAAGGGAGCGTGGCCAGTGCTACTCATGCTATTAAACGAGCAAAACAAACAAAACGCTCAGATTCAGGCTTACTTGCCCAGTACTCTGCCACAAGCTCTTTGCAATTGCTCAAGTCATCCTGCCACATGTTGTGCTCAGGACCATAACCAAAGAACTTGATAAGATACTCTACCTTGTTCTTGCGACCTCGCTTGACAAGTCTGTGCTCCAAAATCCTGTCCACTTCCCACTCAGCCTCATCATCAATGATGACAGGTGGAGGCGGTGCAACCCAGCGACCATCTCTATGATAACGCTTCAACAAAGAAACATGGAACACATTGTGAATCTTCATGGTAACTGGCAACTCCAATTTGTAAGCAACCTGGCCAATGCGCTCTAGGACCTTGAAAGGACCTATATACTTAGGAGCAAATTTGTTAGTACCAGAAATTTTCAAATTTAAACTTTTTGTGGACAAGAGCAGCTCGTCATCGACAGCAAACACAACATCAACATGCTTAGCATCATAATAATGCTTTTGCCTTTGCTGTGCTGCTATAGTGAGCTTTTGTGCACGTGCAACCAACCGCTGCAAATCATCTGCAAACTTGCGAGATGCAGGGTTCTCCACATCCTCCTTCTTGGGAATAAGAATGTCAAGGGGAGTCTTGGCAGCTCTGCCACGATTCAGAAAGAAAGGAGTCTGTTGGAACAGTCTCGTGCCATGCATTGTTTATGGCAAACTGTGCCAAGCACAAATACTGGTCCCAATCAATCATGTTGGGAGAAACAAAGTGTCGCAAGACATCCTCAATGACACGGTTGACTCTCTCAGTCTGACCATCAGTTTGAGGGTGCCTAGCTGTGGAAAGACGCCAGGTAACTCCCAAACGGGTAGCAAGCGCCTTGTTCAACTTGCTGTTAAACTGAGGACCTCTGTCAGAGATGATGACATGAGACAGTCCTTCATGTTGAACGACATGCTGAACATACAAATTTGCCCAGTCGACAGCATCAGAAGTGTCAGTGCATGGCACTGCATACACATACTTAGTCAACTTGTCGACAAAAACAGCAATGGCATTATGTCCGTCAGCAGTGACCGGCAACCCAGTGATGTAGTCAGTGGGGACAGTATGCCAAGCAAAAGGTGGAACGTCCAAAGGTTGCAACAAGCCAGTGGGCTGGCTTGTTGCAAGGGTTAGAGGTCTGCAGTTGGCAACTAAGGCAGTGACGTATGTAGTCACGTACTTGCTGATGTACATTCCTCCAGAAGAAACGGCTCTTACAGCCTTGATCGTCTTGGTGACTCCCAAATGGCCAGCAAAAGGGTGATCGTGCATAGCTTGGAGGATCAGCCGCTTTGTGTCAGCAGAATTTGGCATGACAATGCGACCTTCCTTCCACCAAAGACCCTCAATGAGCGACATGCCTGAAAGTAGGTAACAACGGAATACGCGAAGAGCTTCAACAGTAGCCAAGAGCTCCTGCTCAGTGACGACATAGTTGCGCTCAGCCGCTGTCATTTTCCTGGAATAAAAGGCAACTGGCCTTTCGTTCTGCAACAGCACAGCACCAATGCCAAAGCCAGAAGCATCACAAACAAGCTCAAACGGCTTGCTTGGGTCAGGCAATACCAAAACTGGAGCTGTTGTGAGTGCATGCTTAAGATCATTGAATGCTTGTGTGCATCCATTCTTCCAAGCCTTCCAGGCTTTGTCAAATTTGCATAGCAAGGAATCAAAATGCATGCAGAAGTGCTCTCAGGAGACAACTGCTTGCAGTGCAGATAGTGCTGCAGAAAGGATGCCAGCTGAGAGGAAGGCGCATTGATCCACATGTGGCCAACATGCTCTCTTGACATGAAAGAATTGGAGGGGCTGCAGAAACTAGCACAATGTGCATTGTCACCAGAATCTGATGCAGCAGCGGCCAAAGTAAACGTCTGTCCTAAAAGAGCTTGAATCTCAGCAAATACAGTTGGCAAAAGATGCCTATGCTCAGTCCAAAGCCACTCAGGAGCAGAAGGTGTGCTTGACGCACAAGCAAACTTCGAATAGCCAGAATTCGAAACAGCAGCAATAGCTGGATGCAATATCTTGCTGCATGTGTCAAGAAATGATGGAGATGAATCTGACTTTGGTTGCTATGAATCGCTCGCCGGATGCTTGTCAGCCCAAACTTTGCGAGCCATCTGGGGGCACTCAAACTGTAACGGTCACGACCGGAGTCCCCGAGAATCGAACCGGCGACCTGCCGATTTGCAGTTCACCACCTTAACCCCTTGGCTAAAAGGTGAACTCTCATGACCATTCCATCATTCCTGTAACCCAAGTGTTACACAAACCAGCTGTGTTTCTGCCCACAGCCTTTGTCAAAACACTGGTCAGTGACCATCTCCTTGACCATGTATGCCTTGGGCAGCAGCTTGCGCCCATTGCGCTCATGGCAACTGTCAATCCACTCCTGGAAAAACTTGGGAAGCGGCTTTGCCAAACTGCCAGTCTTCCCGCAGGTGAACTGGTCACCTTCCATCTTCCAATCGCAGACTGTCTTCTTTGGCTGCTTCGCCTTAACAGAGGCGGTGGCCAAGGAAGGACCAGTGGAGGAAGAGGAAGTCCCCTTTTTGGTGGCTGCAACATTCAAGTGAATGTCAATAGCCATGGCAGCAGACTGAGCTTTTGCAATGTCCTGATACGAAGTATGCGTAGCAGGATCAAGTTTGCACTCAGCACGGATCTCAGGCTTGAGACCCTGCTCCCAATAAATCAACTGTTGCTTCACTGGCAAATCAGTGTAAGCAGCAAGAACATCATGAGAAGCCTTATACTCAGCCACTGAGCCAGTTTGGCGCAATGACATCAACTGAGTAATGGCATTTCTCTCATGATCTTGAACACTGAATGAAGAAATGCACCATGACTTGGAACTGTCCCATGAATCAAGATCAGAACTGTTCTCAGCAACAAGGCGAGCCTTGCGTGCTTCCCACAGTTGTAATGGAACTTTATCAAGGAACTGGCTAGCGACAACAGCCCAAATAGCAGAATCATGCCCCATGAGAGTCATGTACTCTTGGACACGTATCAGCCAACGCTGAATGTCAACATCAGAAGAAATTTTGGAAAAGAACTTAGGTTTGGGAAGTTCAACCTTGAAATGTCTGCCAGCCATTGCTGAGCCAAAAGGCAAAGAAACCGGCATAGAGCCACGCGAAACTGGAGAAAACGGACCTGGAGGCAAAGAGCCAAGAGGAGCCTGAACTTTCCAAGGTATGCTAGCAGATCCCTGCTGGTGCTCATGCAAAGAAGGGTCAACTGGAATGGGCTTACCAGAAGGTTTACCATTCTTGTGGTCTGACCACAGCTTGAGCAACTGAGCCTGCTCAACCCATTGACCTGGCCACTGTGAGTGCACTGCCAGCGCCCACTCAGCGCCAAACTGCTTGATGCTCGCTGCAGTGGCCTCATCATCCACTAAAGCAGCCTGAACTCCAGCAGAGTCCAGAGGGCCTGATGTGACTGACAGTAAACCCAAGATCTGTTTCATTCCAGATCTTAGCTCGTTGGTCGAAGCTTCCATCTCAGCGAAGCTATCATCAGCCGCTGATCTGTCACTCGCAAGACGAGTGTTCAAGCTCGTGTACAGCTGAGACGCCTGACCGACAGTCTGGTTGACTTGGGTCAGCTGCTGCTGAACCTGCCCCAAGGCCGTCACCAAATGGTTAACTGTTGTTACTAAGTTAACCATATGGCCGTGGTTGAAGGTTTTTGGGACGTTGCCGACTGGTAGCTGCTGTACAACAGGCACCGTTGGGTTGGCATTGGCACTGCTGCCCTGTCCGTCGGCCATCACGACTTGACAAAACCTCAATCAGCAAGCCTGCTATCATCAGAGGCTTTGCTGTCAGTCCACACGTTTTGTTGCAGCTGCTGACACAATGGTGCTGATTGCAGGCTTGCAATTTTAGGTGTTGTGTCTGCCTTGACACTAGAGTTCAGCACTGGCAAGAATGTCTTCCAGCAAGTACAGTCATACCCCGGCTTCATTGCTTTTGTGTCACTGCTATTCGTAGTGGCAACAATGGTGCCTATCTTGAGAGGAGTACCAAGAAAGGGAAATTTCATCTTCACATCTGGGCGTGAGCTCATCAATGGTCGGATAGCTATGTTAGGGTTTGTAGCTCTGTTGGCTACAGAGTACTTCTCTGGTGGGCAGACCATTCCCCATTTCTATGGATTGCTGAAGTGACAGGCTGAGTGAGCTTTGCTAGTGTTCTGTGCCTTGTTGTATGTACCTGTACATGTCATTTCTGGTCATTAGCAAAAGTATGATGTAGCGCAAACAATTGCTAATGTAGACCACTTTAGGCTGGGCAGTTGTAGATTCTGTACTCTCTGTTGCTCAGATAATCTGTAGTAGTGATAATCCTTTGTACATGCATTGCTGTTTTATGTAGCATGGTGTATGTTGCGTTGGGTTGCCCATGGGTCGCCCTTTAGACTCATTTAATTTATTTTTTATTATTGAGACATGCTTCATTCATCAATGTATGCAGCGCCACTAGCCTAAAGACTTCGCTAATGTTTCTTCGCTAAACAGCTACTGTTTATGTAAGCGTATTCAGCCAGCCGCAACGCTCCTCCTGCTGTCTTGTATACAGCTCATGACTTGCAGTCTGCATGCATACATTTAGCAAGCAAAGCATGGTATTACTGCTGAACTTTCATCCTGCAAAGTAACTTTCAAAGATTGGTCACAGATTGCAAAAGTGTCTTAAGTTTGCTCAGCATGTGCAGTTTCCACAGTTGGTCATTGCATTCTGTGCACTCCAAGCAAGTGCTTGATCAAGACAGTACTACTTGCTTCCACTCAACTTGACTTGCTCCTTGCGATTGGAAGTAGCATTCAGCACATTGCCAACGATTTGAGTGGGGGTTCGTAAGGAGTTCTGGAACTTGGCAGCGAGCTGTGCCACTTCCGACGGTGTCGTCGCTGCTGGCACTGACGACCTAGATCTCAGATCTGAACCGTTACGGCGTGTCGAACGACCACCGCTCATGCACAAGGAACGCGGAAGCTGAAAGTGGTCCCGGAAAGCAAAGCTCCGACACCAATTGTAACGTTGTGAGTTGACTACCACTAGGGTGGCATCGAATAGACGCCTTTGAAACGTTCGTGTGCTGAGTACAGCAAAACGAGAAAAAGAAGTATGCATAAGCTGCATAAAGATTCGCTCAACAGCGGATAAGCCAATTTAAACTCAGATCTAAATCTGATTTCGAAACTAGTGACAGATAAATCTGACACTGAACATGTCACCCACGTGACAAAGATGATGATGTGTATGAGCTGTAGAGGTTGTTCAATGTGCTCATAGTGCTTGCTTGCATGTCATGTTAGAGCCCAGCAGTCATTGACATGGGTGCACATCACTCAAGAGTGCTGTAGTGATCGAAAACAGCCATTTTTGACCATGTTATTTTTGAGTATATATTTGACCCCCTGCCAAAAGGCCAAATATACGGACAGCTACACTGGATATAATGTCATATAACATATCCAATGGATTTTAGCCATAGTTGCACCGGTGCGGCAATTTTCAATTTTCGGTGCATAGGTGCGCGCACCCAGGGTTCAATACAGCAAAGCAGTCGTTACCTGATTATTCAACCGTAACCGACCGTAAATAGCCTGTAAATACCGTAATTTTTGTGAGTCAAAGGTTGTGACCTTGGTTCAGATAAACTTTAGCTGTTAGGAACATATGAAATAATGAAAGCAATGAAGTCCTGCAGTAACTGTATGAGCACTATGGTCTGTTTCAGCCTGTAGTACAGCTTTATTGCCATGTATTGCTGTCTGCCCCACCTATTTGCCGCACCCCACTAGTCATGACGCAAAGCTGGGTGCGTAGGTGCGCGCACCCGGTGCGCGTCGTGCGGGTGCGCCGCACCAGCACGAGTGCAACTATGATTTTAGCCAAATATAATTCAGGGCCACATCCCTAATGTTGGCTGGTTTTGCACTTTAGCAGGCTCACGCATCTCCGTGCTACGCCACCGCTCTGCTGCGGTCGGCATGGGTGGTCACGTGTTGGAAAATCTTGGGTCAAACCAGCTGGAATCGGCTGTGGAATGTTCTGACAGTTCTCGAGATTGTCAAACAAAAAAACGCTCTTGTCGTCCGACATAGGCTTTTGCCTAGGAGGATATTTTGCGTATTTCGCAACCCTAGCCAAGGAATCTAAGGAAAGCGGTCCGATATCCTATGAAATATCAGACCTGCTTCGTTAGATTCCCTTGAATATTGACATGCTTCGTTAGATTCCTTTAATATTGACCTGCTTCGCCAGATTCCATGACTGAAGTCATGCAGGTCAAGACACGGCTAAGCAGGACCGCTTCACAGGTAGGCCTGGCATTTTTTTTTGCACTGATGACTGTTGCTGATCTCAAAGCAAATTGGCCTGCATCGTCATGGAAAAGTATTGCAAGAGAGCTACAAAAGGCTGTCCATGCCATGGACGCTTGTGCGATGTGTGAAAGTTGTAGCTTGCCGAGCATTGATGGCTTACATTGGTGGAATTCAGTCTTGATGTTTTGATCTGCAGTCACTCTACTGGTCCCATTGAGCATGGATACAAAGGCAGTGAAGGAGGAGTGTCAACTCTCGTTTGATGGGCGACCTTCATTCATCACGCTTCTAGATCGTATTGAGCAAGAACCAACAGCAGTGAAGTTAGGAGAAGTGAATTACATTGTCAAAGCAGGAAAGGAAACTGTGCTTGAAAACACTTGGCTGCGCTTGATTGGTGCAAGGGATGCCATCAAGCTTGCGGTAGGCAGTGTTGTCAGCATAACACTGATTTTCCATGCCTTCCATGTCTGTTGTGACATAGTGTCTCAGAGCTTGCTTGCTTTCCCTCGTAAATGCACGGTTCTGTCCTGTTGCCCTGCATTTTGATTCTCAAGCAAGCAATTCATGGCCAACTGCACCAAACGATCAAGGCAAGGCAAATTTAGCCCGGATTGAAGCTATATCCGGGGGGCTAGCAGGCAATCTGTTTGCAGGTCTTTCCTCAGAAGGCCAGACCCCTGTCATCTTTTAATAATGAAGAAGGTATGAAGCTCTTGTTGGGTCCAAACTATCAGGAAGCAACAACACGCTCTTTCCCAATCGCTATTGTCGACCCATCAGCAAGACTGGAAAACAAATTGAGGCAAGTGGCAAATTTAGATTATGTTGAGGATCTCTTGAGTCACTTGGGAGTTGATCTTGCCTTGAGGTGCTTTCAGAGTGAGCCACGCCTTCAGTCATAGGAGTATGCCAAGCGTGAGCTCATCAGCCCATTGTTGTATGTGGCTTCTGTTTTGGCTGGTAAGATCAGGCTCTGTCAGTTTGAGCATCACGAGTACATTATTCCATCTTGTCTGGGTTTGATACAACTTGTGCTCTTGATCTTGCTTCACCAAACAAGGAAATGGAATGTTGATTGCTTAGGCCCCGACATACAGCTCTGCAAGATGGGGCTGCCCCATGTGTTTGCAGTAATGTCTTGGAAGCCTTCTGAGAAGACTCCTGGCAGCTTTCCCATCCAACATATGTTTCATCCTGCTCTGAAGATATGTGGCTGCAGGAGAGCTAGAAGTAGCTGCAGAGTTCAATGCCAAGGACAACAATGTACTGGCAGCGTGGATTTTGTTATCTTGCTGGACAGATTTGTAATCAGCGTCTTAGAGGTAAGAGGAAAATGTTGCAGTTTGCATCTGGCATAAACGGACTCTTACTTCACTCAATGCTGCATCTCAGTGAGAGTTGAAACAATGAGCTGCAGCTGTGGAGTTACCCAATTCTGTATGACATCTTGTTGATGGTCATCATTAAAAAAAGCACAGACACATAATTATGTTGGGACTCTACAAATGTATCTCGATAAGGCATGTGCATTTCAGGGAAAGTTACATGACAATTTGAAGGAGCATGAAGGACAGCTTTGCGCCTCCATGCATGCCTGCCGTGAGCAGTACTTGAGGAGGCTAAGGCTAAAGAAACGCAAGCGTGATGCAGATCCAATGACACAGGCAAGTGCACCTATGACAAGGTGCTGCTCACTGTGGCAATGCTTGAGCTTGGGCCTCCTTTCTATGCTGCCTCATTACATTCAGTTCTTTGCCATAGTTGCATCCTCACTTGCCTGTATGCATCATTGGTGTTGCTACAGTGCATGCTCATAGTCTTTTTCTTGAGGTGCCACTCAAATTTCAATCTCCAGTGTTGATTGCAGGTTCCTTCTGCTGGCATATTGACCAATGGTACAGCATATATCTTCTACAAATGTCAACACACCAGTCAGCAAGACGGTCAGCCATTTCTTGCATGCTCTGATTTCATGACTGTGGAGCTTCGCAAAGGGATCACGGCACAGCTAGCGCTGCAGGCAGTCATGAAGGTTTTGAAGACAATGGTGCAGCTCTTTGTTGATCAGAAGGAAGCACTGCGCAACTTTTGGGCTTGATTAGCAGCACAATGGAGGGTGCATACAACCTCATCTTCTGCATGGACATGGTTTAGGGCTTGGTCTTGTTGCTGGATTTTGCACCTAAAATCAGAGGTTTTGAGGTTGCGATTACCTGATATCATCTAGTGTTGTAAGCCCGACATGTATTTGCTTGTGCATTCTGTGGAGACCGTAGACAATCTACAGCAATTGTTGGCAGCGTTTTGCCTAACAACTGCTTTACTAAAACCCATAGGCATGAGCAAAACATGCCGGTGGGCTGCCTTGCACTCGGTGAGTTGCCTGCTGCATTCCACACAATGGCATTGGCTGTCAGTGCATCCCCGTGCTCATTCCCTGATGCATTCTGCACATGGACTGGCTGCGCAATACCTTATTCATTGCCTGAAGCACTCTGGAAACAGGCATTGACTGGCTGCCACGGACCTTGCTTATTGCCCAATGCTTCCTGGACACTATCATGGACTGAGTGTAAAACATCTTGCCCATTGTCTGGGGCATCCTGTATATCAACCGTCTGTGCAGCACCTGTCTCACTGCCTGGGGCACTCTGGACAGTGGCATTGACTGTCTGCCCTGTACCGAGCTCGCTGCCTGATGCATCTTCAAGATCGGCATTGCCTGATGGGTTCTTTACATGGGCATCGACCAAGCGTGAAGCACCATGTACGCTGCCATCAAATATCTGCCCTGGAACCTGATTGTTGCCGTGTCCAGGCGCGTAAGTTGTTCTTATAGGCAGCAGTTCTACCTCTCTCTGCCTGCTCAACTCTCTGTACCAGGCGGCTCTGTTTCCGCAAGCCAGCCTTTTTGTACATCCTTTTGTGCTGCCGCAGTATGCTAACATATTCCCCACAGAAAAAATCTGTGTAGCAAGACGACGTCTTAAAAAGCAGCTGAGCAGTATGAGCAAGGGCAGGACAGTCTGGTAGAGTCGATTGAAGGAGGGGCGTGCCATGGCATTGGAAGAGGCACAAGGCAAGAGACAGGGCAAGGTATGGGGCAAGTTATGAGATACACATAGGCTGGGCGTGGTAAGGGCTCCTACCTGCCTAGGGTGTGACAAGACCTTAGGGCAGTGCATGGCAGAGCATGGCAAGGGCAGGACTTGACGTGATAGGGCAGGGCAGTTGAGCTGACAAGAATGAGAAGGAGGGGTAGGCAAGGCACAGCAAGACAGAGCTTGAGGTAGGCAGGGGAAGGGCCAATAGCTGAGACAGCCCGGCCTAGGCCTGCATAGGCTGACAAGTAGGGTGAGATAGGCCAAGGAAGACGAGAAGAGGTGGTGCCTTGGTCAAAGACAAGACTGCAGGCATGACTTTGTAATGTGTTTCAGCAGCAGTCGGATGGTTTGACTTACTCCAGACGGATACATGTATGCATTTCAGCGAGGATCAGCTGGGAAGCTCAAAGGTGTGGCAGCTGTTACTATTGGGCTATTGTCCCTCACACAACACATGCAGCTCTGTTGTAATTGCTACCATTGCTGTTGCTAGCAATATGTGTTGTTCTCAGTGCCATTGTTGATCAACTGCATATGTGGCGAACCTGTTGGAAGTACAAAGTGCACAGCTGTGATGCAGGGGCTAAAATTTATTATAGCAATACAAACAGTCACCATTGAGCCACATTTGCAAGGATGCAGGTTTTCGCTCATGCTTGCATGCGCGTGCGAGATGGCAACCATAGGGGCTTGTGATGAATCATCGATGGTGTCTTGAGAGGAGCACAAGCTTGAGTGCAGTTTGGCTTCCTACAGCCAAGCTGCAGAAGCTTTGGAAAGCACAGCACCTAGTTGAGACCACACTTGGAGATCCAGAAGGGAAAGCCTGTGCTCCTTTGCCAGATTGGTGACTTCAGTAGCTGTGCTCATTAGCATTTGCCAGGACTCACCCCCTGGCTGATTGGGGCTTGGCCTAATCCCTGATTCAACCCAGAATGGATACAAGTGCTGCAGCTTCCACTTCCATAGCCTGTGCAAGGTGTACAAAAAGGACTCAGCATTAACAATAGTAATAAATAACAATAATAACAAAAATAACAATAGCGCTTTCCAGCTCATGATGAGCTAGGCTCAGCAGTTGCCTGCACTCTCATGTGGCTTGTGCAAGAATATTCCGACTTTGATGTGCTGGCAGGCATGAACCTGTGCAGATTTGTTCACTGACCTTGACACCAAACGAGGGTCGATAGACAAATTTCAAATGTAACTGTGTGATCCCTGCACTTGTGGGTAGGCGTGTGGCAGATTGTTAGTCTTGCTGAACTAAGCAACCAGTGTACTTATTGCAAGAAAGATTCAAGACATGGACAGGCAATGGCAACAGCAGGCAATGCAGGTCATCAGTGACAGTACCATCCTCATCCGTAACTACCCATCAACAAGGTTTGTTGGCTGCAGCTACTGGTGAGTATGTTTGCATACACTGTATGCAAATGCAACGTACTGACAGTAACAGAGAGTGCTGCGGAAACAGCATGAGTGAAGAAGCAGGCTTACTCATTGGCAAGAACAACATGGCGTAGCTGGTGGCAAGTGCTTTGCAGTGAGGCCAGCCCAGCAGGATCGAGGGTGCTGACAATGACAGAGAGGGCATCTGCTGGTAGCTGCAAAAATTGCTGTTGCCTTCTTGGGCGGTGAACTGCAGGGTGAGCTGCAGGTACATCACAACAGTTTTGGCACATGTGACAGACAGAACAAAGTTGCAACCCTGTTGTTCTTCAGCTTTTGGCTCAGTACCTCACTGCAACAACACATTACATCGGGAAGCTGCATCTGTGCTGAAACCTCTTTTCCGATTTAAGCTGATGGTAGGGCAACTATGAGGGTCCTATAGATCTGCCAAGTCACGGGTTGCCTGGTGACTGAAAGCGAGGCTTGAGTGTGTGCGGCTCAGCCATGTCAGACATGAAAGATTTGGCCAGAGGGGACAGCAGAGTGCTCCTCCAATCCCATACTTAGAGGAGTGTACGGCTGCTGCCCTGATTTCAGCAGGAAAGGGGTTGACCTGATAATCTCATGCCAAGCATTGTTACATGCAAACTCAGCACAATCCAAATGCTCGTCCCAATCATTCCTATTGGGATTCACAAAGTGCCTGAGCATCTCCTCAAGAGTCCTGTTTGCCCTTTCCGTTTGACCATCAGTCTGGGGATAATAAGGCGTACTCATGCTTTGGGTAGTCCCCGTCAACCTGCACAGCTCAGTCCAGAACTTGCCTTTCCAGCGTGGATTCTGATCAGAGACAATGTCCCTTGGGCATTCCATGCAACCTGATAACATTGTGCCTAAAAAGCTTAAAACACTCGAGTGCTCCTGTGTTAGTGGCGGCAGCAGCAAAGTGAACCATCTTTGATAGCCTGTCCACAAACACAACAACACAGGTATTGCCGCTCACAGTCTCAGGCAGCCCAGTAATCAGATCCACACTGATACTGGACCATCCCCTTTCAGTGACCTGCAACGGCACTAGAAAACCGGAGCGCTAGGCTTGTTCCTTTGACAGCTGTTACATGACAGCACATATTGCTTGACATCATGTTTCACAGTAGGCCACCAAAACAATCTTGTCACAGCCTTTTCAGTCTTAGTCATCCCCATGTGACCACTACATGGGGTATCATGCATCTCCTGCATGCACTTATGCCTCAGGTTAGCAACCTTTGGCACTGTCAAAGCCTGACCTGCAAACCACAAACCATCCTTATGAGTCAAATCCTTGATGAAGTCCCCATCAGCAAAACTAGGGTCGCTGACATACGCCGCACAGACCCTAGCCTTGAAGTCAGATTCCGCCCTGAGGCTCATGCAGCTTCATGCGGCAATGGCCATGGTGAGATGTATTTGACTGCATATTTGATCTTGTGTCGCATGCTCACTAACAACTGCCTTTTACACTACACTATTGAACTGTGCAAGAGCTGCGCTCCAGTGCTATAACGACTTGGTTGGCAAGGATCGAACCACGGACCTTGACCGTGAGAGGCAGTCGTCTTTCCAGTTAAACCACAGCTGTTGGGTTGAAAAGGTC
>JAYKYS010000284.1:0-47457 GCA_036924285.1 Asterella californica | reverse complement strand
AGTGGCCTAGGTCATTCCCCTGTCCTCACTCAAGTCATATGTGGTTTCAGTGCAAACAAAGAGTACACGGGCGGCTCAAGGTCTGTTGGCAAGCAATCAGAAGTCTTGTTCATGCAGTTTCATGGTGGTCATGGTGCTAGATATGCCTACACCTTTGCTGAGCGTCACTCAAGACACTTTGGATCCTGTCTTCCAATGTGACTGTTGCTTTCTGATTCACCATCACCATCAACATGGGATCTGCGTGTATGTTCCCTGTATAAATTGATGGTAAAGCTTTAATGCAGAGTTTCTCATCATGATGCCTAGTGAAGAAGCTTCATCTGTTCCTTTTCCATGTTGCTTTGACAGCTAGACATGACATCGCTGCTTGAGTGATGCTGTGATAGTGCATGCAATTACAGTTCATAATATGGTTTTTGATGGTACAGAAAGCTGTTATCATGTCAGAGTGCATTTTCCAATGTTGTTGCCCAAACTGCACTGGTTTGTATTACCTGCAATTCCGCTGGTCTGCTTAGAATGACTTTGCATTGGAAGTCATGTACTTGCTCATGTGCTGCTCAGGTTCTGCTGCAGTTGTATATTCATCATGGCTTTGTAGGTATCCATGACAGGTTGTGTCTGAGGTCCCACCACCAGCTGGGGTAGCTTGTGGTGCTGGCAGTACACCCCTTGGCAATACTTCCCTACGACAGGCAAGGTATCATAGTATGTTTCAAGCTGCAGTGGTTCTCATACTATCAAGAAACATAATATTGAAACACATAGCTTGAAGGCACAATGTATATGAAACCAGGGCCTTTATGCAATCAAATTTGTTAAACGCGGTAGCACCATTGAACAAACTAGACCTGTTTCATAGGCAGACAAGTTGCAGACCCAGAGCTGAACTTACACCAAGTTTCCCTAGTGTTGTTGTTATGCCAGCTGGACATGATAGCATCCTGTACTACAATTTACTGCTGATTGCTCTGGATATAGTGGTATATGCAAGTGCACTACGCCTTTCCAGACACGTTGATGTGCTGCTGGTTTCTGTTGCAGTCGTGGCTTTCTCTACCTAGCTATGGGCTTGAAGATGAAGTGAGACATAGTGTGGTGTGGAAAGGTTTGTGTGGGGGGACATGATACAGGTATGCCCTAGGTTGCGTTGACAGTGACGCAATAGCCACCCTTTAGACAAAACAGGGCCATCTTTTGCAGACTCCCCTTGTCTATGCACATTGATACTCTACTTGCCATTTTTCTCAAGAAGGGCACTGCAGATGCCCTGGGACCATGGTAGTCTGGCAAATTTTCAGCAACTGTTTGCATGTGTTCAATGGCTGGAAGCTGAACTGATACATGGACTGTTAGTAGGGCAGAGTCTTGTTGCTGACAGGTCTGGTGTGCCAGCAACCAGCAACGCTAGGCCGACACCCGAATTTGGTCACACCATGTCCTCACCTGCCATGTCGCTCACTTGTATTGTGTCCGTTATGATGGCTGAGTTGGCATGCATTTAAACTTCAAGTGGGCAGAAAGCTGAGCATGGTATCAAGTTCTGTTTGGTTCTGCCAGGGTGAATGAGCAGCAGAAGCTGATCATGCTGGGGTTGTAAGATGTTCAAGGCATGGCTTGCTTGCACGTCAGTGCTCAGTCAGGTAAGGCTTGTATATTGTTTGCTTCAGGCTGCGTCTGCCTGTTATTGCAAGCAACAAAATGCATAGCTGCTGCATCTAAGCCAAGCATTGCCTTCATATGCTGCTTCAATGCAGCCAGCACTATCTCAAATGCATTTGCATGTTAAACTTTGTCAAACTTTGTCAACAAGCATGTTTGCCAACTTACAAATTTGTCATACGGAGGTACTCTGGTGCATGCAGGCACCTCGATCTATTGAGCACACCAGTGTGTTATGAAGGCTTCTGTTTATGTGTGGTAGTTGCAAGCCACAACGAGGCCTTTGCAAGATGTCAGCGCACACCACATATGTCCTGCAACTGATGACATGAGACGCACAGCTGAACAGGTATGGTTGACGTCAGTGATAAACATTCATGCACTTGCTTATTGTTTGCTCGGCATCATCACAAAAGAGTAGTCAATTGATTGCAACAGATAATCGCTGGCACATACAACAGCTTTGTGCTCCCACAAAAGCCTCTTGACACACACGTGTCACTAACAGCATGTCAAGCAAAAGGCAAAACTTTCGCTCTGCAAAAGGGTGGGAAAGGTCTCCCCCGGCCTCCATCAATGTTGCAATTTGGCGAAACCGGCAAAACCCCTTTTGCACAGGCAGTCCGGGTGAACTTTGATCAGCTTTCAAGGAAAGTTTGCACTTTTTTAGGGATTTTGGCAGGATTTTTGGTGTATATTTGGCCCAGCCATCAAGGCTAAGCTGGCAAAAGCGACCAGAATACGGATGACATTCGACTGGGAATGAGAATAGTCAGCAGGCAAATTTATGATTTGAGGTAATACTATATATTATATACTATAAGCTAACCAGAGTTTGACATCCCCAATGTTTATTACTTTTTAAGGGTTGATTTATGACCAATTTTTGCCAAAAATGAGAAACGCTGTGAATGGTCAAACAGCCTTCTTGCTGCATAACGACCCTACTCTGAGCAAAAATGGTGAAGGTCAAGTCACTGTTTGCTTACTTGAAGTTCAAAGTTTGAACGGGATTACTAAAGTTTGACCTAGTCAACGATAGTGCCATCGCCTTGCGAGCTTTAACCACGATAACTCTCGGCTTGAAGGTGCGAGGACAAATTGTCAGCCGTCTCCCTGAAGTGTGACTATCGTTGTGATCCGCTGCAAGCTGCAGCGCACAGACCACGTCCCCAATTTCACTCCGAAACTTCGTTCAAGGTGGGAACGGAGAATTCGAACGTCGCGTCCAAGGACCGACAGCCTTTAAGCTTTTCTGGTTGACAACTTGTCGCGCGATGCAGGCTAACATGTAGAGCAGGCTCGAAGAGCATCCGCGTTCACTTTCCGGACAGACAACGGTGACCGGGATTTCAAAACAGCACGGCTTGCAGCAATTTTTCTTGCGGGTCTGAAGGTGCGGGCGATCACATTTTACAAAGTCGCTGTGACTAGCAATCGGCTGCACCCAGAAATCTGGACACATTCTTATGTGGTATTTGCGACTGCAAATGTCAGAGGGACCTTAAATGTAACCAACTAGGATTGCTTCATTGTAGCTTCAGAGATATTTTCTGCACAGCAGATGCTCAAGACTGTCGTGCATAACTCAGAACATGCAAGGAGCAGTCACTAGCCCAAAGCAAGACTGAACATGAGACTTTCTGGTGAATGTAGGTGACTGACACAAGATCTGGTCCAGCTATACATCGTTATGATTGATGTGGATGTCAACTAACTATCAGATCAGTGTAAGTAGCTCCAGAGCCACAGCGAGCATGTACGTGGGAGGGCTGCAGAGCTACGCAAAACAAGGCCAATGCAACTGTTAGACGCTCTCACAGTACTAATGTTGACCATGTAGACCAATCAAGCTGTGCTTTGTTGACAATCACAGCACGTGCTTGCTAGAAGGGTACAGATGTATGGGGTGGCTTGCAGCATATCACTGTATGGTGTTATGTGGTGCTGCAGAACAAGAGAAAGAGAAAGTCAAAGGCAGAAGAATTGATGGTGGTACGAAGCAATATCTGCCCAACCAAACAAGCACCGACACTGCAGATGTTATTCTGCCTTGCAGTCCACCACTGTTTGAACTTTATGTTATATTGCAGAGCAAGAGACAGCGTTATGAGAACAAGGTGGTACATTTGCACAAACAGCTCCGACGTTGCCGTTATGGCACAGACTTGCTCACCGTTGAGGATCGCAGCGCTCTCAATGACCATTACAGCAAGAAATTAAAGAAGCTATACAAGGTCCTTGGTCATGACCAAGCTAGAAATGACAAAGCTAGAAACTCAGAGGCAGAAGCCAACACTTTGTGTGACATTGCAGACTAAACAGCAGTACAGGAAGGTGAAAAGGAGGCGGGAACGCTTCCTTTGTGACATAGATTTGTTGAGCCTTAAAAAGCTCGAGCGCAAAATTCTTTACAACTACTATAGCAAGGAATTGCAGATAATACGCAAGAGGCGACACAAGCTCATCCGGCAGGAGATTGCTGAAAACACAGCCAGTGAAGCTAAGCAGACCCAAGATGACAGCCTCCCTTTCATCCACCATGGCACCCGTGGCCGCTTAGCAATAGGCTTGTCAGATGAGAAGGTGCGCAGTATCTAGTGATGATGTCTATCATGTCCTTTGTGCAAATGTATCAGCTAATGTTGCACCACGGGAGGCAAGTCTGGTGTATGTGGTGACATACACCAACCCCCTATATGTAGTGACAAGTGCCACAACTGGTCGCCGTCCTTGCTTGCATGATATGCTCATCTGCATAACAAGATCAGCATCATGCCACCTGGCTTTTCTTGGGTGCCTTTGTGTATGCCACAATCTTTGTTGTATTGGCAGCCATCACTTCTCATGTAGCAGAGTAGTCGCCTTCACAAGGCTTACCAAAGCCTTTAGTGGCCAACCTTGAGTCACATCACCTTCCCTTGGAAAGTATTTATTGAGTGGCGCCTTCCTTTGAACTGGTGTTGTCAGGCCAACCCTCCCTCATGTTTGTGTTCAGACATGCGTGCTCAATGTTATCTCCAACATGTATGCTTCTGTATCTTTCCATTTTCTTGTATGTCTTCTGTATTTGAAAGACAAGTAGTCGGTGGTGTTTCTCATGTTTGAAGTTACCCTAGCCTCAATCAGAAACATCAGATTTAGCAACATATGCTTTTGCAGAGTGGTACAGTGCTTGCAATGATCTGATTTCGAGAAGACCAACATGTGGCCAAAGAGCATGATTACTGTGTAGTTCTATCAAGTTGCAGTTGGAGTAACACTTCACCAGCAATGTGTCTGCGAGCTTGATCTTGCAAAGCGCAACAAAAATACTGGGGTGGTACACTACAAGCACTAGACGTGACTTGCTCAGATAATGAGTTATACAGGTGCTTATGGCTGGTGCACATGTGGCAATTTCCAAGCATGCGTTCATGTGAACCAGTCCAGACGTTGTTGGAGACACAATCCCTGCAAGAACTTGGGCCAGAGTTGCACAATATGAAGTGTTGCATTGCTGTTGCAGGATGTGCCTGCTGACCCGGACATGACAACACAAGCTGGTCCTGCTGCTGCTGCTGGCAATACAGCTGGGCAAGCACAGCTAGCAGCTCTTGGACATGCATGCCTTGCTGCAAAGTCTGCCGAGGAGAAGAGCAAGAAACAAAACTCTGCATCTGGTATTGCCTCTGGGTCTGAACATGCCCGAGTATCCTTGTCATGAACTCAACAAGTAATCATCTGTCAGAGGGGAATAATTAAAATCGTGCATTCAACATCAACAACATTGTCTAGAGGTGATCCCGTGATCAATTTGCAATCTGCACATGAAGCTGGGATTTGTTTCAGGTGTGTCATGATATGCAGCTAGACTCTTGTCATAGTGCATTGGTGACCCTTGAAACCAGCAGATTGCTTATGTGTGAACGTCAGCTTGTGCACCCTCATCCCCTTTGTTTTGCCTGCAGCAGGCTTGCTGTACTTTCATGATGAAGCTGCATATGCTTTTAAGGTTTCTGAATTTGCATCCACCTTGTTGAATCAAAACAAGGTCATCCTCTGCAGCGCTTGTCCTACAAATTACGCTCACTGATTGAGCTGCAATGCAAGCCGTTGCTGTTGGGCTCGTCAGAATTCAATGATCGGTTTAGCCACAGCCAGTAACCATTCTACAAGCTACAGCTGTCTGTCAGGGCACATTTCATGCAACCGGCCTTGGACAGCTGGGTGAGCATGTGTGACTGATATACAGAAGCTGACATCACTGCCAACATGAGGAAGGGCAGCAAGAGCAAGGCTTGCCAGCATGAAGCTGATGGTACCACCTTGAAGACAAACTCTGAAGATATGAGGACACCTCATGCTGCCACTGAGCTTGCTGATGTCCCCAAGCCTGAAGCTGCTGCGCATGCAGAGAAGCCTAAGGACTCCATGCCAGCAGAGCTCAATGGCCCACCCACTCAGCCGACTGTTGGCCAAACAGCTGACGCAAGCGCTGCCCAAGCAGCTACAAAGGCAGATGCATTGGATGGCACATCAAGTGCTGGTGCATTGGCGTCAGGTCAGCTATCCAGTTGATCTTTCTCCACACATACTGACCAGTATCAAGTTTTGCAATGGCGCATTCAATCACCAGTGCCAGGCTTGCACCACACTGTCTAGCAAACTGGCCCATGAGACAGAGTCACAGCTTAAGGCAACCACAGTATCTGTGTAGGTGCAACAGCAACAGAAGAGGTCAGCACTGCTGTGCACCATAGTGCTGCTGGAGCCACCATTTCTGCTGATGGGAAGGTTCCAGCTGTTAGCACAGCTGTTCACGAAGCTGCTGCAACAGGTGAAGGCCTTGGTGGCTCAGCACACCCCGCTGCACAGGCTGGCATGGGGAAGAAGAGCAAGTCAGGTAGTGCCTTCTGAACTCTGCTACTTGTACACATGTTCTTGCATTGCCAGGTCCGCACGTTGACATGTGTGTATATGTACTTGTTTGATAGTGCGTTGACAATGCTTGAAGCGAATTCTAACAGCTGTGGCATTGAAGTGCCAGCCCTTGGAAAGGTCAGTGTCCAGGTAAGGCATGACTACTGTGTAGCACGGCACTTTGCATTGCTCAAGTACTAGTTGTGTAATTTTTCAAGCAGCAATTATTGCTGCATCCTATCTGCATACAAGCAACGTCTGAAATACAAGGTATCCTATGGGAATCTGTGATCAACTTGCAGGAGGCAATGACAAGAGGGGAAAGAAGAAGGAGAGGAAGGGCAGCAAGAGGAAACGTTCACTTGATGAGGCTGTGGCTGAGGATGGCCTGAGTGATGGCCAACCAGCTGACCCAGGCGCTGACCAAGAAGCCATAGAGACAAATGCCTTGGGTGGCACTTTAAGTGCTGGTGTATGTGTGTCAGGTCAGCTGTTCCGTTGATTTCCCTCCATAAAAAATGAATAGTTTCATGTTTGCAGTTGCGCATTCATACATCACGCTTACAACACAGTGTGTGCAGCAAGATGGCCCATGCAACAGAGTCACAGCTTATGATAACCACTGTATTTGTGCAGGTGTAGCAGCAGCAGCAGCAGAGGTCAGCACTGCTGAGCACCACATTGCTGCTGGAGCTACAATTTCTGCTGGTGAAGAGGCACCAAATGCTGACACAGCTGATCAGGCAGTTGCTCAAGAACCTGCTACAACAGCCGAAGGCCTTGGTGGCTCACCAGACCCTGATTCACAGCTTGGCATGCAGAAAAAGAGCAAGTCGGGTAGTCCCTCTTGAATTCTGCCACATACACACAGGTTCTTGCACTGTCAGGGCTGCATGTGGACAAATGTCTGTACTCACACGCTGCTGATCATTTCTCACATAGTTGTTCAGTCAATAGCTGTTGCACTACTTTTGCACGTACTTTGCTGGCCCTCCTTCCAGAAAGCAGCAGCTCAATCCAGTCTACCAGTCCACTTCGGGGTGCACAAGTCTTCTTGTTCCCTGCTGAAATCTTGTGACAGTATGTTAGCAACAAGTCAGCACAGCTCTTACATTGTTGTGCCACCTTGGAAATGCCCACTGTAGAAAGCGTCGGTGTTTACAGACAGATAGCATCTTTTTGTGCAGAAAAGCAGCATTGTCCAGTAATGAAGTACCAGTCTGGAGACACCCCAAACAGCAAGCACTGCTGCACCTATCTGTATGCAGGCAGTGTTGGACACACACTGTATCCTGAGGGCATCAGTGATCAATTTGTAGGAACCAAACACCAGAAGGGGAAGAGGAAGAGCAGCAAGAAGTCTGTGGGCAGAGTTGATGGGAAGAAGAGGAGAACCAGAGGCACATGCGAGGCTTCTGCAAGTGAGGGTAAGACATGGAATTTAAATTTGCAACGACAATGAGAGTTGTGCTTTGTGTGAACAGACGCTGCTGTGTTTGCATTGGTGTTATGACTTGAAAAGACTCGCATCAGCTTCATGCTGAGCCGTATAAGCTGTCATGCTACTGCTTTCTGCAGACTCCCTGCTGAATTAAAGCAATGTTGCATTACTCATCCTGCTACCTAATGTAGCTGCAATTTGAATCCAACCACAATCACAAGGGTTGTTGTCACAGTTGCAGCTGAGCTTGTTCATACTGCATTGATACTCAAAGGAGTTAGATGCTATCCACTGTCTGGGGGACTAGTGTGTCAGTGTCACCAAATTTGTCATGCAACTCTGATGACAAATCCTTTTGTCACGCAGCTCTTCTTCCTACTCAAAACTGTCTGCAAGTCTTGTGGCAGTCGATGACACTCGCATACTCAAAGTCTTGCTTTTGATGCGCTCTGGAATGGCAGGCCAAACAGCAAGCATCAATGTACCCAATCAGCAGGTGACCAGCGTCAAATGAAATGGGGTGAGCGTTTATGACTGATGTATAGGAGGTGACATCAGTGTAAAGAAGAGGGACGTCAGCAAGAGCAAGGCTTGCCAGCATGAAGCTGAGGCAGATGGCATTGGCACGGAAGCAGACTTGGGTGGGTTGAGTGCACCTCATGCTGCTACTGAGCTGGCTGATGGCCCCGAGGCCGAAGGTGCTGGAGAGCAGCCTGAGGACTCAGACCCGGCTGAGACCAATGGCCCACCGGTTGATCAAGGTACTGGCCAGCCAGCTGACCCGATTGCTGGTCAAGAGGCTGTTGAGACACCACTTGAGTCTGGGCAATGATGTACTAGATCTTCCCCAACTGATGGTCACCAATCTGGTGTTTAGAATTGGGACTTACAATCATCAGTGCAGAACTTGCAACACATTGTGGGAAGTACGATGAGACTTGTTCACAGCTTTTTATGCTGAAGCAGGTGCAGCAACAGCAGTCAGCAGTGCTGCACACTGTACCGCTGATGAAGCCTCCACCTTGTTTGTTGAAGAGGTACCACATGCTAACACCGCTGCTCAGGCAACTGCTGCAGCAGTAGGTGACTTATCTGTCTGATCTGGCTGATAGGGCCCTGTATGGCCAAGACAACTGGTTCCTTTGGATTACCTGGTGAAGTTCCATTCTGTACGTGGCATACACATTCTTGAATTGTCATAGGCTGCTGCTGGGCTCATTTGATAGCGCGTCGACAATGCTTGAAGCGTATGATAACAGCTGTGGCATAGCAGTGCTAGCACTTGAAAGGGTAACACTCAACGAGGTATGACTACTATACAGCATGGCACTTTGCATTGCTCAAGAAATAGCCGTGTAAATCCCCAAACAGCAGGCACTGCTGCGTCCTGCATACATGCAACGTCTGAAATACAAGGTATCCTATGGGCATCTGTGATCAATATGCAGGAGGCGATGACAAGAGGGGAAACAAGAAGGAGAGGAAGGGTAGCAAGATGAAGGGCAGCACCAGGACATGTTCACCTAGCAAGACTGTGGCAGATGACATCTGCAATGACAGTCAGCCTCTAGCTGGCTCTGCTGATTATTCAGCTGCCCTACAACATGGTTACCACTGGCAAGTCAGTAGCTACTTTTCTTCTTGACAATTCCAGTGGCTGCTGTTTGCACTGAACTGCATGCTTGATTGGCTGGCGAAAGGCATGGCAAGCATGTTACTGTTCCTTGAGGACTCTGTCATTTTATGGGAAGCATTCTGTCATCTTATGAGGTGTCCTTGGTAAGCAGTTTTCATCGTTTATGCCTGCCAGTGCTGGCTGCAGGGGCATGCACCTGACAGGTATATCACTCCTCCCAAGCGCACCAAGATACAGCCTTATGTGGCACGCAAAGGGGGATGGGTGACAGTCACGCAGATGGAAATCACCAATGGTGACAACAAACACGAAGTATACAGACCAGGAGAAAGTGTCTTTGTTCTTGGCAATGCTACGCAACCATATGTCTGTGGGGAGCCTTTGTGTGTTCTTTGTGACCAGCCATCTGAAGCCGAGGACCGTGGCAGTGATTTGCTGGAGTGCGACAGGTGCATGGGTGCAGTTCACTTGCACTGTGCCGCTCTGACTGAGGCTCCCCAGGTACGCGTTGTGCAGAAGAGCTTTCTTTATCACAGCAGAGTGCAAGTGACGCGTGACTACAAACGAGCATTGTCTGGCAAAGTTGGCAGAGAATGAGCAATGCTCTGATGTGCAGCCAGGATGCTCACCCACTTGGCTCACTGCTTGCTATGTGTGATTGCCGCTTCTGACACCTGGAATTGCCACTTCTGACACTACATAGTACTGTGCTTGCAAGCTGAGTGTATACATTATGGTGACAGGGTGAGTACCTGTGCCCTAGCTGCAAAAGTGGTACCCGTGATCTTGGCCAAGACCTGTTCAAGGTAAAGCCAGGGCTGCAGCAAACACCCAGGGAGCAGCTTCTGAGCGGCCGCAACATGGTCTTTCTGGCTCAGATTGTTGCTCTGCGTCAGCACAACAATCTTGAACAGGAGCTTGGTGTAGGCTTTGAGGCAGATGTCAAATGGTATGAGGTGCCACGAGACAGACGCAACAAGCTGGATTGCACCCAGGTATAGCTGCGCAAGCCCCAGCTTTTGAGTACTGCATTCACCTTTACTGTCAGTGTTGCACTCAATTGTTATTTTCAATTGTAGTTGCTGGTACTGCCATAAAGATAGAGAGTCTCAAAAGTCTTGCATTACAAGCTGACACAAGTGATTGTTTCCAGTGCAACACGCAGCTAGCACAAGCCGTCTATGGCGTACTGGACTTGTGCCAGATGCATACCCTTTTTTGTGCAGTTCAAGATTAATGAGGTGCTTCTGCGGGAAGGTGAAAATGAGACAATGTCATGTGGGGCCTTCATCCGCAAGGCCTTTGTAACCAATTGTGAAGCCTATACAGCAGAGGAGGTGCACGCACAAGGGGTTGACCTTGACGATGTGCTGTACTGTTGCAGGCCATACAAGCCTGCAGACAAGGTGAGTACTAAAAAAGCTGCCAGCACACATGTGCCATGAGTTTGCCCTATTCGAGAGCAACTAGGCAGCTACTGCTTTCTGGCTAAAGATACAGCAGTCTGAGCTATGCCTGTTCCCTACTTTGAGGGTGCAATATCAGCTGCCGAGCATGTGGGTGTTGTAGCTATCTGTGTGCTGACCACAATTCAGATGGATGCAGTGGCAAAGTGGCAGAGCCCACTGTCCTCTTGCAAGGGCAGCACCCAGTGCCAAAACATTTGTCAATCACAATACTTTTTGCAGCTGTCGTGTTGTATCCTGAGTAGGTGCAATGCAAATTTTTTTGGCTGTACATTTGCGTACACAACAAATATTGCGTGCAGGCAGACACAGAAGAAGACAGCGTTATGCAGTCCAGTGGCAAGGCAGAGTCATTGGCTGACTCAGATGAGGATGAGGACTATGAGCCTGAGGCTCTGTCAAGGCAAGATAGCAGGTCATGCAGTGCAAGTGAGGCAGAGGCAGAAGAGCAGAGCGAAACTTGCGATGGTGCTTTTGCTGACGGCCGTGATGATTGGGAGGGTGGACAACGTGAGCAAAGCAAGGTCAGATTGCTTGTTTGCAAACACATTTTGCTGGGCGGATGTGCTTTCTTTGCTCACATAGACATGTTTGTCAACTCATTGTCACTTGCATTGCTATGTAACTGACTGTGCACGGGCTTCAACCAGCTGCGCTGTGGGATGGGAATACGTCTGCAATGACGAGGCTGTCTTGTCGCAAACAAAAGAGTGTGAAAGTTGTATAGCTGTCAACTCTGCTGCCATCCTTGCACATAGGTGCGAGATGTTGACTGCAGTCATGACTTGGTACCTAAAGGTCTTTGTTGCATGCTGCTTGTAGGGCATCCAGGGTGCCAAAGCAATCCTTAAAACAGGGAAGCAGTCTGCGTCCAATGCTCAGCGGATGTGCAAGCGTGAAGTACCTCTCTGGGTAACGGTAAGCCATGCATTGCACTTTGCAACTTGGATTGCTTGGTTCTGCTCTGGCCAAAGATCTGGCCGCAATGACATGCTTGCTATGCTTGGGCATACTCGATGTATGTGGTGTTGCTCTGCAAGCCAGTGTAACATGTTCACCACTTCCTCTTGTTTGTCAAAAGGTCCGTCCTTGTGTCTACTGTGCATCAATCTCACGGCAGTCATGACCTCCGTCCACCTGTGATTCCTCCAATGCACTGTTGCAATGCACCCTGGATGGTTTTGTACAACCCCCACGCTTGCAAGTATGTAGGCTCAAGATGATGTCCACACTTGGATTGAACCAGAGTTGCTGACAGAGGCATTGGAGGAGAATGTTTCCAGAGAGGAGCAGTTAAGGAACCCCTTGAGTCGGGCAGTAGCTGATCTCAACCCAGACAGGCCCTGGAATGCCCTTCATGATCACAGCAGGCAACACGAAGCTGCATACTTGCAGAGCTGGGTAACAGAAAACTTTGGTGAGCACACCTTTCAAGCTAGCATTTCACACACTGCTTGCAACTAGCTAAGACTTGATTCTGACTAGTATGTCTTACGAACAAAAGTAAAATAATGTGGTAGCATTGAGTATTGCATGTTGATACAGTGGCTTTTTCTCTAGCAGTCGTCGAAAAGCAAGTGCTGGACCCCGTGCCATGTTGTCTACGTGATTTGGAATGTAGCCACCAGACTGCAGCTGGGTGGCTGGTTGGTATAGATATGACTTCTGCCTGCTATGTTCTCATTCTCCTGCAGTACCTGCACTTGCCAGCCAGCAGCAACCTGACAGCAATAATCATGATTGTTGACTTTCAATAGAAATATACATTTACTGTGCTGAAGTAATGTGGCCCCATGTGTGACTGCCTGGTGTATATTGTTACTCATAATGTGTTACATTCTGTGATTGTGCTTGCAGATCGTGGGGACAAGGTCAAATTTGTTTTAGGGCCTGCAGGCTGTGGCAAGACCCTGACTGTCAACAATGTTGTGAGCCAGCTCCAAAGCCTGCCAGTACAGGATCAGAATGATGCTGGCTGGCCCTGTGTGAGAGTGGATGTACAGTACACCCGCACTCTCCCACAGTTCTACAAGCTGCTGTCTCAGGTATTGGTTTGAGCCTAAGCTGGCAACACCAAATGATGTGAATGATGCATTTGCAGACGTCATAATTTGTGTAAAACAGCCAATGCAGCATCAGGACCTACCTGCATAATGGTTTGACATGCAAAGTGTCCACATGTGCTCCTGCTTCTGAGCTGTGTGATGCCTACCAGGGTTTTTGCTGCAGAAGTGCAACTACAGGACATACTTACAGCTGATGGTCTTTCTGACATCGGATTGAAATCCAAAAAAAATCCGACCATGTGCACTGATTACAGGCTATTCTGGGTGACATCAAGCTGTCACTAAGGCATGAAGAGACACTAGACAATCTGTTTCTTGGTGGGCAGTCAAAGGTGGTGAAGAAGCTGGTGCTGGTCTTGGACAATTTTGACCAGTTGGCAGCCCATTGCAAGCCGGTGAGCACTTCATATTTTGGTTGCTATAAAGTAAATGCCTCTTACTGATAAGTATGTGTCAAACTTAGACATTTGCAAGCCACCTAGCCAATCGCTGCAACTGTTGGCTTATGCGCTTAGTTTACCAACAAAATGCATTCATTTGCTTGCTGCCTGCCAATCTCAAATTTTTGGGCCAAGTCTGCATTTAAGGCCTGAAAAGTAAGTGACTGGGTGGCATGTACATGTAGGCACTGACCAAGCTGGGCACATGGCGCAAACATTTCAGGCTGAAAATCATTGCAGTGTCACGTTCACCGGTGGATGTACCCAAGGTGCTAGGGGGACTAGGGCCCAAGAACAGGTGAACTTCCACTGACTGCTTCATTTGCAAACAACAGTCCACTTCTGCTGGAATCTGCTTTTTGTGCAGCCTTTTATGGTGTCGTGGACTGAATGTAACTGCATGACAACACGGCACCGCATCTATTTATAGATGTCACTTTGTCAGTGGCTGTTCATCCAAACCCTGATGGTAGTGGCAACGGGAATGACCAAACACATGCAGTGTGGGTTGGCGCTATGTGCTGACTTGGCTTCAGGCAGCTGAACCTCACATTTCTTTTACAGTTCAAATTGCCACCTACAAGGACTGCAGCGCATTGCCGTCATGCATGAAGCATATGGCCATAACAGAATGTATAGAGCCCTTTGACTGAGCCTCATGCAGGGAGCTGTGCCTTCAGCCTTACAATGACGACGTGCTGAAGAAGATCATCAGACAGAGGTTGACAGATGCACAAGTTGTGCCTGAGGCAACAATCTCAAGAGCAGTCTTCAGAGTACGCTTCAGCCTTGGTCACACTAAACACACAGTGTCTCATCCCCTCCTTGTCCCTGCTTCTTGCCTGACCATGCTCCCCCTCCTTGTCCCTGCTTCTTGCCTGACCATGCTCACTGTCCATGGCTTTTCAGAAGTTTGCTGATTGTGTTCACTATCAAGAGCTTACAATCAAGTGTACACAGTCAAGAGACTGTGCATTGTATGGTTGCAGATGAAGTGCTGTGGGAAGTCCAATGTGAGGGATGTGCTGGACACCTTGTGCAAGGGCTGCACAAGCTGCTTTGATGCAGCAACCCCAGGCACGCTCTGAGGATGCAAGCTCTTCTCAGGCTCTAGGTCAGCATTAGTTTGGGATGCCTGCTGCTATCTGATTTGGATTTCGCTCAGCATCTAATGCAACTGGTATACAGCCATGCATTTGTGAAGATGTTGCATACGCTTTGCCAATACTAGTTGTTTTGGCATCCACTTTGTGATTGTTGCTGCAGAGTGTGTGACCCCACTCCATGTGGAGAGTGTCTTGAGAGAGCAAGTGAAGAGCAGCATGCTTGACAGCCTGTTACAGCTTTCAAGAAGAGACACAAGACTGCTGATGTTGGTGCATGAAGGGCAGAACAACACGCAGCTATGCCAATGGTGAGCTATGGTAGCTGGCTATTACAAAGAGGCTTGCTTGCTTGTTTGCTGCTAGACTTTGTGCTCATACATCACCACTCCTTACTCCCTGTACAACAGTCAGTAACCAGTTGGTTGCTGCTGTAGTGGAAAATGTGGGATACTTGGCTGATGCCATCCAGCAATCAAAGCAATGGGAGGAGGTCCCCTTTTCATGAAGTGCAAAAGAGCGTCCAACAGCTGATTCATGCTGGCATGCTGCAAGAGGCCAACAGGGAGCATGGCCCAGGCTTGCAGGTCAGGTTGGGAGCTGCTTGTCAAGAGGTGAAGAGATGATGCGGCTCAGGGTGTTTGATGGACCTTTGTTCTGAGCTGACTCAGCACTGCACCAGATGATGGATGTATCAAGTGCATGGTTGGGTATGCACTTCAAAGGCAACTTTCTGTGGTTTGGCGTTCCTCTACCAACTAGCAAACCAAGGTGAATATGTACATGTAGATTTCGTGTCCAGAATGTGTCATCAACATTGAGTGTACGGCAGTAAAGACTGTCTTTGGCTTCGCCATATTTTTGTGTGTGACTGTCTGGCTGGACACTGTGTTTCGGTCATCGAGACTAGAAATTGATCAGTATTGAGCCGTCATGGGTGTCTTTCAATTGTGCATTTACAGTCTGTATAAATAGTGGCAGGGCTGTGTACAAAGAGTATGGGCTATTGGAATACCTTTTTTTTTGTCAATCAAGTTTTTGCAGACTGGCTAGTTCACACTCTCAACTTCAGCATGTTGAACAGACAGCACTGTGGAGTTAATCACAGTTTGTAAAGTAAATTGTCACAGTTTGCATGCTGAACACCTTTCCTTGAGCTATGAACTTAAGTTTGCAACAAAACGTGCTGCTGCAGTGCTTTACGCAGTCCATGCCATTGGGCAATTCTAATTTAGACTAGACAGGTGATGGTGTTGAGTTGGAACAAGAAGTCAAGGTCGAGCATCATTTTGATTGCAAAAAACTAGAATAGAGCATTTGCAGATGGTTTTCTCTTTGCAGGAGAACATTCATAGTTTGCATAATATTGCATTTCAAGGGCTACTGCACTAAGTCTTGTGCCTGCAGCTGGACAAAATGGCTTTTGCACATCAACAGAATATTGTAGCCCTGTCTGGCATAAAGACATGTAGCACAAAGTGCATACTGTGAAACTGTCTTGGCGAAATAAGCTCTAAGGGGAAGAGTCAACACTTCATGAGACAGTGTGCAGTCATCTGCAGATGAAACAGACAATTGCTTGTTGGCTCATTCAGGTCCACGACCATTTTACCAGCAGTGCCTGGCACGTCCCTGCTGGTATTCATTCAAGATCAAACTGCATTGAAAAGAGGAAGGGAAGGGGGCCGCGGGGGGGGGGGAGGGGGTGAGGGGAGCTCCCTTGATGTAAAACGTCCATGTTGGAGTACAACTTTGAATCAAGGATGTCACATGAATTTGTCCTACAGGTTGTGGGAGTTGATGCCAGGCTTGCAATCACAACAAGCACTTGAATACTGCACAACAAGCACCAGATTCATGAAGGCATATCACAACGCAAAGCTCAATTTTCAGGAGAGACATACTTCATGTCATGAGCTTCACCAACAGCTACAAGCCTAGCCAGATTTCAGGTGATCAAAAAATGCTTGAAAGTGCATACATTTGCTTTGGCATATGTTGTCTAACAACACTTCAATTCTCTCTTGCCATTCTCCAGCTCCATTGGATGAGCAGGAGTGTCCCTCAAACTGTGTGGCTAGCAGCCAGTGGGCCCTGCATACAAAGCACTGTCTATTGGTCCAAGTACATGAGATGAATGTTTGCAACAGTCGTTCCTCATGAATCCAGATGCCGCTATACATCTAGCAATTCACGCAGAGCAGTGCCTTGCTTGCAAGGCACAGAACATGTCATGCTTTCTGTCTGTGTCTGCAACAGGTGGTGCTTGCTGTGTGCCAAGGCCAATGTGTGAGGCTCAAAGCCACAAAGCACAATGACTTTGCTGTGAGGCTCAAAGCCACAAAGCACAATGACTTTGCTGAATGGAAGCAAATGATGCCAACACAGCCAGACACAACCGATTATGGACTCAAGCCTGCATACACCATAAGAACACATGAACTGATGCATCTTTGCAAGGTTCAATTGTATATCTGACCTGACTGTTGACAAGCCCAGCTTCTGTAGCTCAGCCACTGGCACACATTTGGCATACACATGCAGTCCCGTAATAGCAGCCTTTAACAAGTCACAGCCATACTCGCTGACCATATCATCATAGGCACCAAGGATATACCCGAAGATCTCAAACACCTGCACATACCAGCAATGCTCATCTTTGAAGGGGGAGCAATGAGGTGTGACAAGGGTGAAAGAACAACATGTGACAAGCTGTTTGCCAATGTAAAGCACAGCCTGCATGCTGATGCTGCTTGGCACAAAAGACACAGACGTATAGTTGATTCAGGTATAAGTTCTGACAGCAAGCACTATCGCGGCCTACCTCGCTGCCCTTGACTGTATCTTGCATTAGCTGCTGTAAGGTCTGAGCATCTGCACCAGGTTTGCAGGCTTGCAGCAGCCCATTGGCTTGTTTGGCTGCAGAGGCTAGATCAGCACTTGCCAGCACACTTTGGACCTCCTTGATCAACAAGCGCACATATGCTGTGGAGAAATGACTCCCTGTGGTGGCAGCCTGGACTTGGCCTGAGGCGTGGGCCGGAGCAGTGGGATGAGACTGAAGCTCCAGCACATACAATGCTGGCAGAGCTTCCTGTGCAGTATCCACCAGAGTACACTGGAGCTGTGTACTTTATACAAGGAGCTATGAGGCAAGGCATGCAACAACAAGCTATGCAATGTGACTGACCTGCAGCAAGTTATGAACTGGTGCGCATGCAGAGCAGCCATGCACCCCATGAGTTGCATGGCGGAACGCAAAAGACCTTCATGGCTGCTGATGGCACAGCTGCAACGCAATAATAGTCTGCAGTCACCTGCTGTGTAGTTGAGTATAGAGCTCAAGTGTAGCACGAGTGTCAGATACCATGTATATCAACTATGCAAAGCCAGGACTGCATTCACTCTAGACAACTGCTTGACAACATGATGCTAAAGCGCTGACCTGCAGGACTTTGAATGCTTCAGGTTGGTCCAGGTGGGCACACCAGGCAGTGGGTTTCAGCCTGCCACATGCTCCGTCAAGCACCTTTTCCACAGTGCGTACCAGCAGGACCTGCATGCTGCTGCTGCGGTTGGCCTTCAGCCCCTGCTCCTCTATATCCTCGCCTGAGCTCTGCTGGCCCTGCACCACCCAACAGACTTCCCGGTCAGACAGCAAGCACACCATCATTCCCACCAACAATGCAATGCTGCACACATGCCAGCCAGGCCACCAAGTCTTGAGCAGTCAGCCAACAAAGCAAAACCTGGGGAATCATCAGTGTGTTCACTATAAGTATACGCTGCACAGGGTGGAGGTGGCAGGAGAACCATGCAGCTCTATGTGTGGCTGCACACTTGCAACAATAACAATTGGGTCTCTTCTCCCAGTCCACTTCCTGTGATCAACGGCTGAAAGTCACGTGGCTTTGCATATCCAACTGAAACTGTATCACAAGGCATATCTGAGTGAAACAATCATTGGGCATTCATATAGCTTTGCTTGGTAGTAAAAGCGTCTCAATGACCAAAGAGAAAGCCAGGCAATTGACCAGCATCTCATCCGCCCAGGGACGCTGCCAAGTGCCATTACAGCGAGGATCATCTGGCCCACATATGTCACAGGGCGTCAGCATAGCGTACGGAGTCTCGACCCAGCTGTCAGGGTCATCTTCGGGTGGGTGGGCCTCTAGGCCGGCCTGCCTGCGGCTGTGTGTGAGCTGTTCCAGCATGTACGCACTTGCTAGCTCCCCTCTCAACTCCCAAGCATTGCAAGACACCTGCATCCCACGATTTTTGGTAATTTGAGCTGCAGATGTTTGTTACAGCTTGTCTGTTGCTGATTGCCATAGGTGATGCCTGTTCATGCTGTGAGCTGATGTTTGCAGAAAGCAAGAGCTATTCAACATGCAACATCTGAGGCCAGCACACATATTACACAAATCTGATGCATCTCAAGCATTGCTGACACCAAGAAATCACATTGTGAGACTGACACTGCAGAGGCAGCTAGCACATTTTGTTAGTTGAAACTGCCTGGGAACAATAGCAACCAAAATAGACTTGATCACCACCCATTACATATGCCACCCATTAAATATAGACTCTCCAGTCAACACATGTGGTGGTGATAGCATGACTGAAAGCATGTGTACACCATCTTTGTGACATGAACACCAAAGCAGCCTTGATATTTGGCAGTGTCTAGGTGGCAGGCAACCTTGAGGGCAGGCGTGGCTGCACTGGCATTGGGACAAAGAGAGGAACGCATGGCAAGACTGTTCTGAAGTCTCCACCAACTGGGCGTAGGGTTGGTCACGCAGGTAGCAGACCAGGGGGATGCCCTCCTCCAGGTACATCTCGAGGGGCAGCATGCACTGGCTGCGCACATGTGCGCCCAACACGGCGGCATGCACACGCTCCACCTCCCTGCAGACACCCACTCCACTATACAACCACTTTACATACAACAATGCTTGTATTCGAGTTGCTGCAAACACACTGAAGCAATTGCTGAAATTCTGCTGCATATAGAACACACATAGGGTGGAACCAGGGGCTGTGCCAACAGAATAGAGTCGAACCTGCTGTACATGTCAGGTAGGTGCTTTGCGCGGTGACATGCAACTCAGATGGGCAGGCACGAGGGTTACAGTGGTGTGAGTATATGACCTGATGCTTTGTGCAGTGGACAGGGGCTGCACTATAAAGTCTCCAGTGCCACAGTTCCAAGACCTCCTCTTCTTGGTCTCCTGGTGGAAGGCCGTGATGTTGGTCTTGCGGCCAATGGGAGCAAACATGGTGAAGGATGCTGTGCCTGTGCTCTCTACACTCATCTGCTTGAAGACGCTGCCTGCTCTGCTAGATTGGACAGCTGCAGGGAACATCATGTTGGCCCCCTGGTCCACGCCGCAACACAGTCCTGCAACAGAAACTGGCTACTGAACTGAGCTTGTTGGGCTTGATACAATGTGATGTCAGCAAGAGTGCCCCGCCCTACAGCAATGGTCAACGATTAGAGAACACAGATGACCAGCGAGCTGAGATCAGTCAGCTGGTGAAACAGCACTGTACACAGAAGCAGTGGTGTATATGCCATAGGATGTATATGCTGACCTGGAACCTCATTGTAGGCCGAGCAGCCTTGAGGAAGCTCCCCCGGGAAGGTGCCGTCTTTGAGGTATAGGCGCAACATGCTGGCAGGCTTGTTTGCCAGGCTGTTTCTGATGGCGGTCCATACCTTGCCTTTGTTGCCTTGGCTGTGGCTGATGCGCCCGCAGTCCCAACCATCATCCTGCATGTCACCATCATCTTGCTTTGCAAAGTAGTCTGAGATGAGGCAATAAGGCTGCTCGAACATGTGTGGGACCTGTTGATGCAGATGGTTTATCTATTTCAGGGTTGCATGCCATTGAGGATTCTCAGCTTGGACTTCAAAGGTGAATGGCTTGATCAATGCAGTCAGCAAATGAGATTCAGCAACAAAGCAGGTACCAGCATGCAACTTGGCTGCATGCAGCCCAAAGCTTATGTACATTGCATGGCACCATACAATGCGCTCAGCCCGTAGTCTAGAGTGACAAGCAAAAGCAGGCTTGCGTAAAAAAAAGCAGACAAGGAACAAGTGGGTCGCCCACGCAACACCTCAATAGCCCAGCGAGCGAGTAAGCTGGCCTTGTATGCCGAACTACCTCTAAGTTGAAGGAAGCAGCTGTTGCATCGTCAGCGTTCTTGAGCATCTGTTTATACGTGAAATTGGATGTCTTCTCCTCCAGCTGCTTAAACAGTCGTGCCAAACTGGCATCCCAATCTACAGCAGAATGTTGGTCAGAGCAAATGTGCAGAGCAGATGGTGGTCTGTGCACTCAACCCTAAACCCTGAAAAGCTGGTACCAAACCCACAAACGATTGATAGAGGTTGACGTGGCATCATGCAGCAACCTACCAGGAAGGGACCCAGCAGGCTCCCCGGGTGAGGAGGGCTGAGGGCTGCCACCTGCCTGCTCATGTCTGGCCTTGCTTGGCTGGTACACAATGAAGCGCTTCTGCGACAGGCGGAAGGTGTGCAGCTCCTCTTTGCCTGCAGACAGTTCCATATACTAGTACACAAGATATCTATAGACAGTGTACAACATTGAGGGCATCCAAGGCTGCCAGGCATGAGATTAGTGAGTGTGTACTAGCTGCAATATGCAACAAGCCACACATAGCAAAGAACATGTACTGGCATTGCTGCTTACTCATTTGACACCACTTGTACTGCTTAACATGATGTGGTATGCAATGTTGCATATTCAGCACTTTCTTTCTCACAGAGCAGCTGTGCTGTCATCAATCAAGGTCATGCACCTGAAGAGGTATTTGTAGACACAACAACTAATGCATTTATCCCAGCTGGCACCATCAATGAGCTTGTACACCTTTCCAAAAGGGAAGTTGAGCTATGTCACCTGGAGTATCACTGATGTTGAGCACCTCCACCGGCATCACATGGGGCTCCAGCACTGCTTCTTCCCCATAAACATCTTGCAGCATAGCATGGTAATGCTTGCATGCCTGCAACATGACTCTACGGTGACTTATGTAAACAGCAAGGCGTGACATGAAGGGGTCTGTGCTGTCATAAGAAAGCCGGCTCAAGGACTCTGATACTTGGAACGCACCGCTCAACAAATACACTCAACACCTTAATAGTCAGGGTTCTGGACAGAAAAACCATTGCTTGCAAAATGCCCTTACAGTTGACCTTGCACATTGATTCAGCCATGCACGCATGTGCCTGCAAGGTATACATTATACCCATTGGCCTCTTATGACACAGAGTAACCAAAGAATATGAGCCAACAATGAAGCATATACTAGAGACAACAAGGGTTGCAGGCAAGAAAGGCTTCTTGTGCACATGCCTCTTGTGCATCCTCGACACTAGGGACTCCAGGTTTGCCATCTGGCCCGCTGGCCCATGAGGCAGACCTGTACAAAGGTGTCACGAACCGCTAGAGCCATGTTAGCTGCATCTGCTCCCTGCTTGTGGAACATCCGCAGCCACAGCAGCTTGCGCACTACCAAGTCACACTTGAAGTATACATTGTCACCTGCAGCACAGCGTGCTTACATGAGACATGTGTGGCTAAACAGAGCATGCCAACACTGCAATGGCTTGATTTTGTGCCTACATAGAGCTGCTACCAATGACGAGACAAGGTGTTGGCTTTCTCAATGCAGAAGTGACGAAAAGCTAGCTCACCTTGATCAGCAAGGCAACAGCCTTTGGTAGCATTTTCTTTGGCTGCAGATTTAAAGACAGAGTAAGGGGCACATGGTATTCCGCCTGCATTAAGAACAGATATAGCGCTCTACACATGCCAATTCTGCAAGATCACAATAATAGCGTCATGCAATGTGTTTTCAAAATCAGTAGTATGCAGGTCAATAGCAGGCATCGAATACATTACCTGAGACTGCTTGCGCTTTGCAATCTGCGACAGCTGCATCTTGCAACAGATGGCACTCAGCAGTATTGCTGGCCTGGACTACACGTGTCTGCAAGCGTCTAACAAGGCTCTCCCAGTGCAGATCCCGGTCCATAGCCAACAACTTCAAGCCTTGGCAGTCCAAGCGGACTCCACATGGCTCGGCCTGAGGTTGCAGCTGAGACAGATGTATGGCAAGCACTTCTGACACATGCTGAGGCTTTGCATCAGCACTGTTTCTGGTATCAGCAGCTAGCCCAAAGGCTTCTATGGGAGCATCCAGCTGTTCAAGCTCATGGGGCCCAGCTTCTACAAGAGCTTGGTTGCTGTTGAGCGCGAGGCTAGGAGGCCACGGTGCCTGCACAGCCTGTTGCATTGGTGTGCATAATAGTATAGATGGTTTGTTCACCTATACGATGCATTACTGTAGGAGGGAAATGGCAGGAAAATCCATCTTCAAGCAACTTATTGCGAGTCTAAGATATACACGCATGACATACACCAATACGTATTCACAAATGAAGCAAACTCACACGCGGTAGGGTGCACCATGCAATGTTGCAGGGAAACTTGTGACAACATTCACAAACAAGGTACTTGGGCACCCAAGGCTGCACCTGAAGTCGGCGAGACATGGCTGGTGCCTGCTGACTTGCATGACTCACAGTGGCAAGTCTGCCGTCAAGGTCAGCTTGATCTGCTTGTGCCGGCCAACTATGCTGCTCGGGACTGCGGAACCTGTCAGCTATAGCAATTGCAAGTGGGCTGAGCTGCTGAGAAGTGCTGCCAGCTGGGGGCACCAGACTTGCTTGGTTCAGCAGCAGTAAGTGCAGCTTCTGCTTGGAGCTCAGGTGGGGGCTGGCCAGCAAACTGTGGGAAGGCAGCAGGTACATGCACAGTAGCCGTGTGAGGTGATATGACTGGCCTCTGAAGCTGAGGCACTTGTGCAGGCACAGCAACAGCAGCTTCTGGGAGCGTAAAAGCTGCTGCAGCATCTTCAGGCTCTCTAATAGCAGAAAATTCTTCTGGGGCCACATGTGCTGCTTCTGGCCATAGGTCAGGTGGTAGCCTGCCCAGTAACTGATAGGGAATTAACAGGTACCACAGCAACTGATTGAGCTAACATGCATGGCCATTGTAGCTGAGACAGTTCTGCTGGCTCATCAACGACAACTGTAGGGAGCCTGAAAGCAGGTGAGGCAGCAGCTGCTGTAGCAACTTCAGGTTGTGCGATAGAAGAAGGTGCAGCAGCAGTGGCTACATGCTTGTGACCCTGAGCTTGATCATCGTTAGATGAGTCAGCAGTGCTATGAGGAAAAGCAGCAGCTGAGGTGCCCTCATCAGCAGCAACAGCAACTTTGGAGACATGCTGGTGAGCAGCATCTTCCTCAGCATCTGACAGATTCATTGAGCATGCGTCCTTTGGGTGTAACTCATTAGGGTGCCTATGCTGGCTAACAAAATGCACAAGCTGGCAGCTCTGCTTCTTCTGTTTGCTTGCCTTCCTTGCCTTCATTTTGGCCACCTTCTGTGACTGCTTCTTCTTTTCCAGGTATGCAGACATGCCATGTTCTGCAAAGGAGTGGTCAGCTCAGGAGAAGGGTCACAAAAGTCTCTAAACACCAGGCACATTGGCCTTAGTCAGTCCACAGAATCAACCCAACGTGAACATGATGTGCCCTTGCAAAGCAACACACACTGACTCTCGGCAATGACCATCCTACAACACATTTGTGCAGCCTGTGCCATCACATACACCGGAACATCAGTGACAGACTAGGCAGGATTGCACAAGCAAGCATGCTGCATGTATCATTACTTACACGAGCTTGCAAAATGCCTAGAGTACTACTGTACGTACCTGCTAAGCGCCGCTTTTTCCTTCTTTCTTCTTTTGGAACTGACTGTCCTCTGAACCAGGCCTGGTTGAGCGCTGGCTGGCTGAATTGGCAAGATGTCTGGCATACCGTTCCAGCCACCTGCCAAGCACCGCTTCTTCTTCCTTCTCCTCTTGCAATTGTTGGACCTCTGCATTGGGCATGACTGAGAGCCAGCTGGTGATTCTGCTCCTGTTGACGCTGCTCCTGCTGATTGGGGTGCAAGCTTGGTGGCATCAGGATCACTCAGGCTTTCCATCCTGGCTGTTGGGTCAGCAGTAGGGGTGAGATGTGTGCTGGCTGGCTTTGCGCCCATTGCCCTGACATCTGCATCAGCTTCTGTCTGACAAGCAAGCTGTGCAGGAGCCTCAGCAGCTGTGGGAACAACAACACTGGAGAAGGCTGCATGTGAAGCAGTGGCTCCTGCAGCGGCAGCTGGCTTAGCAGGGTTTTGTGTGGTAGCAACAGACATGGCTGCTGTCAAATCAGCTGGCTGGGCAGCCAGTCGGACTGTATTGCAAGCCTTGAGAGCACGCACGGAGCGCAGGCCTTTGCCCCTGGCACAAGATGGATCCTGGTGTGCCTCAGCTGCTTGAGAGACATGATGCTGCTGTACTGCATACAGGTCGGAAGGCAAGCCAGAGGTGGATTGTGGCTTGCTGCCAACAGCTTGCTCTTCATCAACTTGACCACCAGCTGCCGGCTGTGCCTTAGGTGTATCATGGTTGGAGTCCAATGCCTTTGGCAGCAGTTCTATGAGTTTGCCTGCATCATCAGGACAGTAGTGTCAATGTGCCGCAACATTAAAGAAGCTGAAAAAGGCTGAAAATCGGATGATGTGTCACACTCTGCAGTGAGTAACCAGGGGATCATATGCTACCTTATTCTCAAATATATCTTCTGCTCAATCGAATGATCACACCACAAGTTTGATGCTGAACATCAAACTGCAGAATGAACAGATGTAGTTGGAGTCATCTAATTTGGTGAACCAACAGCTGGTTGCAGGCTTGTTGCTGGGTCCTGATTGCTATAACGGGCATCAGGAGCTGGTGCTGTAGCAGCCAAACCTTGACTACTTTTGGCTTGAGAGGGTTCTGCCCCTTGTGCCGCAGATGCTTTGCTTGCACGCCTACGCTTCCTAGAATGGCCCCCAACCTCACCACCAGTCTGTCTAGACGATGTACCCTTGCCAGTGGCTTGCTCAAGCAGGGAATGCTGGGCAGAATGCACACAGCTGTGCTGAGGCAGCAATCGCTTGCAGCTGTGGTGAAGGCTGCACAAGGTTTGGGCTTGAGTGCGTTGCCATGGCCGTAGAAACCTGACCTGCCGCTGCCTGCATGTGGGATGCTGCCAAGGGCATAGCTGCGCCAAGACCTGCTGCCAAAGGCGCCGTAGGCAGTGAGCCTGCTGAGGCTTCAACATTTTCCGGTTGTGTTGCTGCTTCTTCATTTACACAAAACCAAAAGTCAGCAAGCAAACACAATTTTTGATACAGGCTGCATTGCAGGACTACTGATGGGACAATGTTACGCATACAATATGCGTCCTTTCACACGTTTTTGCAAGCTTTCAACGGGATTACTGGGAAAACCTTGATCTTGACGCACAGCCATGCAGTAATTGGTAAGTGACAGCTGCAGCCACAACTCACCTGTTGGTCTCCTGGGATCAACTGTCTTTGCATCTTCAAGCAGCTGCTGCCATGATGCAGAATGTGAGCGGATGCTGGTTGGGGTTTTGCCAACAGTTTCAGGCCTTCCCTCCATGCCCTCAGCCAGCTTTCCTGCATCATCCATCCCAATGACTCGGATCATCAACACTACAAGCCAAAGGCAGCAACAGAAACAAAATGAAACTAGAGACACTGCTACACTACTTCAACACAGAAGCAAAAATGCAAATATGAGGTTACTGCCAATATTTACTGTCTTGTGTCTGTCTTCATCATGTCTAAGAGCTGGTTTGATGCCACTTGATGTGACAGTGTGAGATCTGCATATTGCCTGCTGGACCTGCCTGGTGTCAATGCAGGTATGCAGCTTGCGCTTCATTGGTCACACTAAACCAGTACCTGCTTGTGTGCTTGTTTGAAGATGATCAAAGGGCTCCTTTACTGCTTGGTTCCTCACTCAGCTGGCATGTTGCAGTGGACTTTACATCACTGGAAGAGCCTTGGGCTGTCCGCATCAAATTGAGTGCACAAGCTGACTACCCTCATTTCCTGCATGTGGACATCAGGCCTGGAGAAGTCACAGCAAGGATGCATAGAATTGCATGCAGCAGGGTGTGAACTGGCTAAGAGGCAGCTAGACTGCTTTCTTGCTTTCTTCCCTAAAGGCGGTATTAACTGGCATTGAGGACCTGAGAGAGAAGAGCAAAAGGACACCACTGAGGGCAACTCATGTTTGACGCAATCTGGGAAACCCTATGCTGACATGAGCATGAGCACGATTTGGTTTAGCATGGCTACAATTTGCTTGCTTCACCGCAGCGCTATGGTCACACCACACGCTAACTGCAAGTTTAGCAACAGCGCCCAGCAAGGACATCTGTGCTGTAAGATCTCCATCACACATACAACTGCAGCTGTACATGCACACCTGCAGCTAAAGTTGAAGCTGGTGCCTGGAATCACTGCATGTGTGCAGACCACTGTAACAGGTCTGCTGAACGACTGTCGGTCAACTTTCATACCTGGGCGTCAGCAAAGACAAGCTACTGCTTTCCGGTTTGCAACTACATTCGTCCCGAAGTCTCGAGACTGCAGTAAAGAGGCACTCAGATCACAGCCATACAGAGCATCAGCAGTGTTGGTCAGGCTACGTGGAAATTGTTAAGGTTCGACGAAGGTGCACCTGGCGATGTTGACCATTGGAGCCTGATTTGACGGCAGAAACCGCGGCAAGCTTGCACAATTTCTGTACACCTGCATGGGAGCATCACGAGGCAGTTAGCTTCTTCCAGCAAACAGCGTATCGGTGACAACCGCGTCAAATAAAACCTTACAAAATTGGGTATCTACAAGCGGATGGCTTTTCCGAGTCACCGTGACAAAACGGGTTACTCTAACTCCTCAACGCGGCACTAGGCGAATGTATCGATTGCCTCGAGTCATGCATCTTCCCGCCGGCAAGTAGAGCGGTGGGACCAGCACCAAATTCGTCTGCTAATGTAAGGATTAATCTGAAGCAGCAGCTGCAACTTGCATCTTGAGATGCTCTCGTCACAAGATCTGTTTATACTCGACCATGACAACAGATAATCAGGTACAATTGAACAGCATCGAAGTAATACTAATAGTATGTGGCACACACTGTCCAAGCTGTGTATGCATATGGCACACCATACCGAGCACCAGGAATCCATATGTGATATTCTCTACAGAGTTGCAACGAAGTAAATACTAACTGAAACAGGCTAGCGACAACTGATTGTCACTGTACGCACCTATTGCTAGCACTTGACCCCAACTAGCCTATGTTTCCAACAGTAAACAAAATAGGTGAAATCAAATTGCTGAGACAACTGCAAACTATTCTATGTTTGTCTACACAACAGCAACAGTCCATGTCCACCAATTGCAACACATGACACCAAACTCCAAGCCATACGCAAGTTACACTACCGGGGAGTACGCCACGAACGCGCACCCCATGAAGTTCTTTGCATTGAACGGATTAGTAAAACCTCTTTGTATGTCTTGTCGAGCAGCTTGATCAAACAGTCATTCTCAAAGGCTGCTCGCAGGTGCCACTCTGGTATGACAAGCTGCAGTCCAATGGGCTGACTGTTTGCACCTGTGCTCTTCAAAACTTTGGAGCTGATGAGCAGCTTCCAAGCCTTTGCAAACTCCAGCCTCCACAGTGTTTTGCAAAACAGCTGTGAGGAAAACATACGTCAGAACTGCAGAGGCAGCTTGTTAATTGGATATATGCAACGTCACAATTTGCAACTGCATTGCTGCAAAGCCAGAACTACATCACCGTACTGCCACATGACTGCATTGCTGCAACTGTATAACGGCTCAGCAAAAGATGCATTGTCAAGGTCACTGGTCAGTGTACACAACTCTGCACTATGCATTATGATGCATTGAAGCAAGAACAGCTTATTCATGACGGTGCACTTACAGCCTTCTCAACAACAGAGTTGCACATGTCTTCTAGCTTGCGCAGACTGCACGTTCTGCCACAAGCATCCTGTGGCTCTGCATCTGGGTCCTGAACAGCCTTGCGCCCATTCACGGTGGGTGCAGGCTTCATCTGCTTTGAATTTGTTATGGGATCATACTGCGGATACCAGTCCCACCTGACAAACTGCATACAGCCAAGGAACTGGTTGGCGTGCAGGTCCTGCTGCAATGTCCTGCTGAGCACATTTCACTACATGTTGCAGCTGCGACAAAAAACGACTGCTGTGCAAGAAAGCTGTACATCGTACTTGCAGACAAAGCACTGTCCAGCATGCAGTTCCTGGTGCAGCCAGGTATCACGCGATCAGTCAGCAGGAAGGTCACCGGTTGCATGATATGAACACCCATCAGAGCCACCATGACATACAGCACGGTTTTTGCATAGAGGGGCAAGGCCTGCAATGTCATGACGCTGCTCTTGGTCTGACCTGCATGTGGCACCACCAAGCTTGTCTTTCAGAGATGGAGCATGGACAGTGAATGCATCAAGACTGGCAGTCCATGAAGACACATGAACAGTGCACATACAGCAAGATGCTTCACCAACTGAGTAAGTGGCCGCATCATCAGTTCAGCACTGCAAAACACCACAATCTGTTGTGATACACTCACATTTTCATGTGTGACTGTCGCTCACCTGCCATCTCCTCCAGCTTGAAGCCTGTCCACTGAATTGGAGCAGTCAGTGGCTTGCTCTGCAAAAGATGCAAGGCTGCCCGCTCCTGCCTCCTCTTCGGCGCACCCCCGCCACCATTCTCTGTTCCATAAGTTAACAGAGTCATATGGTGTCATCTTGGCCTTTAGCTCCTCCACAAGCTCATCCTTTTCCAGCTTGTCTTTTTGCCACTTGGCCTTGGTCTCAGCTGCAGTCATCTCTGCAGACAAGTTGCATGCATCCTGTTGGCACCACCCAAAGCGCCCATGTAGATGCAGCTCAAATGACAAAGCACTGTGAATGAGCTCGATGCGTTTGCACCTCGGAATACAGTATTTGCAGGTTTCCTGTTGGCAGCAGCGTGTTTAGATGGGATACAAGCAGTAGACCAGCACTGAATTGCATGCTCGACACTTAGCTGCAATGGCAGGACCATATGCAAGGCAGCAAAGAGGCAGTATACATGTCAAGGTGATCTCAGTAGAAAGATCAGCTGTCTGACCTGGAGTGTAATACAGGATAGTCTGCTCCATTATGCATTTACTCACAAGATTGTCCCATGTGCCAAAGTGGCTCCCTAAAACCAGCAAACACTTCTCAAGAGATGTTATAACATAGCAAGTAAATATGAGACAGGTAGATCGACAAGTCATACGGGGCAACAACAGCGTAGAAGTATCATGTACAGGCCATGAGTTTTGCACTTGGCAGCATTCACAAAGCCGCATCACTGTTACACGGTGAAGCTCCATAGTTGGAGAGACAGACAGCATAAGCTCTTGCACTGCACATGAAAGACACTTGGATGCATTGTTATGGCTTACAGCACAGCAACTTGAGAGCTAACTTGGCCCAACAACAAGCCACAGATAGCTTGACCAGTAAATAGGACAATGAACATGATTGCGCTCAAGCAGGGAGTGAGTGACTTATGTGCTGCTACTGTTCATAGGTCGGCTTGTGTTATAACCACGAATTTGGGTCCAGCATGCATCCAATGTCATTGAGTTGCGTGCAGCCAGTCACAAACTGACACAACCAGCAGGAACAACCCCTTTGAAAGCGGACACATGGAGTGTTCACCACTCTTGAAATGGTATCCTACCACAGAGGTTTGCCATTTTGGCTTGAGCAGCTGCATGCAAAGCAGACCTGCACAGCCTGACTGCTTCGTCCAGGCTGCCCTTATGTGTCATCTCCTACACGCAAAGGCAGCCAAGCACATATATAGTATGGGCTGCTTGCTGGAACCTTTCACATCAAGCCAAGTGTGTGCAACACTATCTTGGACAATGCAACCCCTACAATCATTGCCAATAACAAAAAAGCAACACAAAAAAACGCTTTCTAGCTCATGATGAGCTAGGTGTATGCAAGGCAAGTCTTGTTCCTTCACAGCAATCTGCTCTGAGCATGCTTATAAGATTTGTATTGCCATCATTCACCAGCCACAGGCAAACTCTTGCTGGTATCACCGTACACTCATCATGCTGCTACAGCATAGTGCTATATGTTCAATCATGCCTTGTTGACACATTACCAAAGCTGCTGCAGCAGGACACTTTGCTGCAGCTGTGTATATACAAATGCTCTGTGGTTCACGTAGTGCCCAGGGTTGCAGGACATACACTGCTTGCCAGATATGCCAACGCATCAGGGCTGAAGGCACTAGGCCACTCCCTTGTCTGCTGAGTGATCGTCTCACAGATCTCAGTACCGGTGTAAGCTGGGAAGTTGATGCTGACTGTGCCGCGTGTATCCAGGCAAGAGAAAGCTGTCTCATGGCTAGTGCAGACCAAGACCAGCCTGGACTTGTCCATCTGCATTGTCACAGTTTTGATGCCCAGTGATAGGTCAATGGCTGACCAAGTTCAACATCAAGCTTGTCTTCACATTGTGTGTTCTGACTTGAGACCCTTCCAGTATCCACCTTGAAGCTCTTCAGCAGTGTCACCATTAGTGACGCCACTGTATGCAATTTGCACATGAACTTTCCATGAGTGGGCACCCAATGTCAATGTCTAGCTTGTCAGTCTTGCATTTTCAGGATATGTTGGACAAACGGCAAAAGCAGAAGAATGAGCGGTGCATGGTTGCCAGCAAGACATGGCATACCCTGGTCAGTTGAAACACTTCACAAAGCCGCTTGTGGCTTATTGGGCTGTTTACGACTCTCATCTTGTCAACAACCACAACAAGTATAGGTAAAGGGGGGCCATCACGCTGAGATTGCTGTGTCACCAGGCGCTGCAACTTGGCCAGGTCCACTTCGTGACTACCGCCTGCATGAAAGCAACCCAAAGTTCCTCACATAAGCTGTACATGCCTGTGCTGCAACAATGCAGTGTTGGCTAGTTGCTATGTATATTGTGCAGACTGAGGGCATAGACAGAAGTAGGGTTGGAACAAGGTGTAACGCTTGACTGGCACTGCTTTCTAAAGTCATATTGGTATTGATGCACACAAATGTGACAGTGGAATGTTGACCTGCGCAGTGCCCTAGAGCATGCAAGATACAGCCAGGCCAGGAATCTTTGCTACTTCTGTCGCCCACAACAAAGGCTGATTGAAGGTTGGGGTCCCTCAATGGCTTTGACAGCTGCCGCTACTGTACAGCTCTCGCCTGCAGCAGTAGGTACGCTCAGCGGTCAGAACGTAAACTCAAGCTGGGCATACGTACAGGCTTTTCAGTGGTTGATGCTGCTGTGAGTAGTGCACAAAAGAGTGTGCCACGCCACAGGACGTTGTTTTAGCAAACGCCAACACTACACATGTGCAGCAGGCTGGAAGTTGCATATACCACATGTACTTGAATGCTCCAGAAGTATTCCAGCAATGGGGCTTGTGAGTGCAGGGCACCTGCATCCTGTGGCCCAGTCACCAAAATGATCTTGCAGGCGCCTGGCATGAGACACTGCATAAGCTGCTCCTTCACCTTGCTTTCCAATTCGACACGACAGCTGCCATCTTCCAGGCCGTCAAGTGCTTCACATATGTCCCCCAGCTTCATCTGCAGTGGAAAATCGACTTAAGCTAATGGGAACCTTTTTCACCCAACAACCTGCTCATGCAATACAATGGGGTCATGATATCCCTAAATGCACTGACTCGAAATGTGAAAATGCAAAGGATACATATTTACACTACCATTGGAAGGTGTTAGAACCTCTGTGCTTTGATACAAAGGCATTATACCTTCTCCCAGGCTTGTTGCTCTGCAGCCCTGGATGCAGCGCCTCTGCTTTCCTGTGTTGCCATGTCCGGCTCCCCAATAAGTGAACTGAATGCAGGCAGGGCAAGGGGCTTTGGCGCCTGCTTGCTGCAGGGCGGCTGCTGGAACTCCCTTTGAGCAATTTGCATGGCTCTCTGGGAACGAGGGAAGGGGTGGGCACGCACGGAGGGCTGAGTGCATACAGGATGGAAATTTGGGTTGAGTCGTGCCTGAAGCTGAAATGTTGAGCCTCGCACACTCTGTGTTACTATGAAAGCCGGCTCTAGCTTCTTGCCATAGAAGTTGCGAGCTTTTTTTGGGCGGGGAGCATCACCAGCCCTTGGAAGATCATCCTGCAACACACCCAAAGTCTACAGCAAAGCTGTCTACACTTTAATCCATACACGAAAATAGGGCAAAGCCAAGCTCAGTGCGTGTTGGGCTATTGCCCAAGAAGCATTGATTCATGGCACATGTCACACTTGTTGGTGGCTCAGGACAAAGATGTTGACAACATCGCTGAGGTTGATGCAAATGCCATCAGCAAGAGCTTGCTGGTACAACACAAGAGAAGGAGCATTTTCAGCTACACCAGCTTGTTGCTTGCCTGGCAGCTACAACAAGCCGTAAATCGTACAACAGCAAGGTCAACAGCATTGTGTGCAAACTGAAAGTTGGACCGAGGAGAGTATTGGACCAACAAAGTGTTGCTCTTGGAAGGCTGTACCTTGTTGCCGAGGAGAACAGAAGGTGACTGAGAGACACCAGCTAGGCCCAGCTGCGAAGCTGTTGGATGAATTTCACCCTCCCACTGCCGCTTTGTCTGCTTCTGTGGCATCTCCTCCACCTCCGCACTGGTAGGCAAGCCGTCTGCCTCGACATCTCCAACAGCTGCATCATCTGCTGGCATTGCACTCTGAGCGACTGGCTGTGCAGCCGACCCAGCTGGCATTGAGCCCTCCAGCTGCTCTCCAACAGCTTCAGGCTTGGAGCCCTGAGGCATCTCAGTGGCAGCATTAGGTGTCTTCAGATCACCAGAAGTGGCCTCTGCACTGCAAGCATCTTTCAAAATCTCGCTTGGGGAAGGTTTCCCACTGCTTTTCTTCCTCTTCTTTTGGTGTATGTCCTTAGCCCTTGCATGCCAACCAAGCAAAGTGATGCAGAAAAAAACATCCGACATTGCTCATGTGCTGAACACGTATATGTATGTATCTGTATGTGTACATGTGTATAACAGGCTTGCTTTGTGGGCTGCCAACTGTGACACCTCAAAACTCAGAGTCAGCAATGCAAATTGCCCAAAGTTTTTTGCACTCCTGTAACCTGTATTGCTCAGCTTGAGGAACACCAAAACAAGGGGTTATGCAATCTTGGACTAGAACCTGCAAGTAGACATATCTCGGTCATGTCAAGGCGATCTGTAGAGGACCGGCCAGTAACACCATAAGGATTTGCTCCCAGGCCACAATGTCAGTTCATCAACAGGATGTAATGGTGTTCAGCATGATTGCTGCTGAACAACAGTTCATGCTTCAGCGCACCAGCAGGGTGAGCACACGACCAGATGACTCAAAGCAATAACAACAGTCATGGTGGGCATGAAGTGGAAGTTGCCATCTACAAATCTACAGATGCTGAGTAAGCACATGTGCATCTTGCCAACTGCAAAAGCAGCACCTGACTTGTTGGGCGCGCCCTTGCTCTTCTGTTGCTTCTTAGCAGGCTTTGTGTGAGGGAACACAGATGCAGCAGCTGCTGTAGCAGTTGCCTTAGCAGCTGTGTCAGCAGCCAGCATTTCTTCACTGGCACCAGCTTCATCAGCACATGGCCCCATCTCTGCTGTGCTTGTGAGACTAGCTTGCCCTGCTGCTGCGGGGCCAGACGCAGGACTAGCTTCTGCTGTGACAGCCTGTTCAGGCACTGAATCATCAGACGCACCTTGCAACTAATAGTGCAGCAATCAAGATGGTGCAGCTCACGCCAGAACTTAGCATTGCTGTTGCATGGAATGTGTGAACGTACAACAACAAGGTCATCGGTAGTGACACACAAACAGCAAAAGAAAGTGGGGTTATGTTGTCAAAAATGCAGCAGCTGCTGCAGGCGCACAAAAAAAGCATGTTGATTGCTGATACACTAACGCTAAAGCAAACATTACCTCATTCAAGCAAGAGGAAGTGCAAAATTGCCACATGTATTGCTGGTACTTTCTGCACCTCCTTCAGCTTGCCATCTTCTGTATCACTGCCCGGTGTAGGAACATCATCGAGTGATGGTGGGCAAACCAGTGACACAGCTGGATGGGGCTGCCTGGCTGCTATTCTCCTCCTTGCTGCAGAGGGGAATGGAAGGACAACAGAGGGACAACATGAAGCAGCACCAGCTGAGGAGCTGTCAAGTCACTTTGACTCTTCTGATGCTGCTTTTTGTTCCTGTTCTTTACCTCTGTGCCAGTGGGTGATGCATCTGCTGCAGCATCTTCAGCAGCTGCATCTGCAGCTGGCAGTGACGTCTGAGCACCCAGGTCAGCCAATGGCCCATTGGCTGCACTGTCGGGAATCTTCACAATCTCACTTGGGGAAGCCTTCTTGCCACTGCTGTTCTCCCTCCCTTTTTTCTTGTGCTTCTTCCTCTTCTCCCGGCCTGCGTCCTCAGCTCCTGCACGTCCATAGACACAGTACACATTAGATATGCCTTGCGTGCTGATAAGATAGGAGCATGCTTGCTTGATAGGCAGCCAATTGTGGCACCTCAAGGTAAGAGTCTGCCGTGCAAAGTGTGAAAATTCTGTGCTCATTGGCCAGCCTGTGAAACAATTAAGGCATATGCAAACACAAAGGCTTGCTGTCAAGGTACATTCCTACTCCAAAGGTAGCATGTTTCAGGTGTTCTGCATCAATACTGAATGATTCGTGTTGATCATTTCGTTGATCATCTCGGTGATCTGCAAAATTATGAAGCTCAATCAAAGTCAGTACAGCTTGGATCAAGCTCAGATCATATTTTGGTAAAGCTGTCCCCACTCGCCATTGCGCCATAACACTAGCCCAGCAGCAGTTTGCCACTGCAATGCCGTTGACCTTTGACCATACCTCTGAGATTTCAACATCGCAGGAGTCATACAGTTGAGTCAGCAGCGTAAGCACAAGACCACATGACTCGACAGCAGCAATGACCGGCAGTAAGTAGAAGATGCCATGTGCCCATCTGCAGACCTAGATGAGTAAGTACGTGTGCATCCCACAGACATCACAGAGTAGCACCTGACTCAACAGGTGTGCTTCTGCTCTTCTTCCTCTTCTTTGCTAGCTGTGCATGAGAGGGTGCACATACGCCAGCTGCTGTAGCAGCTGCCTCAGCAGCTGTGACAGCGGCTGCTACCTCTCCATCAGCAATTTGATGTGAAGCAGTGCTGACCTCTGCTATTGCTGCACCTACAACAGCACACTGGTCACCATGGGCTTTGAAGCACCTTTACAAAGCTCATAGTGTGCTGCAAGACTTCCAGTGGTGTTGGAAATGTCTAATTGCAAGTGTCACAGTTGCCATGCTCCATGTACAGTGTATGTGAAAGATGTACTGAACAGCTGACCTGGTTCATCTGCATTTGGTGTGCCATGTACAGCTGCCACCTCTGCAGCGTTTTGGTCAGTGCCCAGGTCCTCTAGTGGCTCGCTAGGCCCAGCCAACAACCAAGTATTGAGCTGCTCAGCAGCAGCTTCAGCCATAGCACTGTCAGCCAACTCTCCAGCACCGGATGGTGCGGTCGATGGATTGAACCCAGCTTCCAGAATGTTGCCATCCACATCAGGTTGGGATTGGGAAGCCTTGTTCTTGCTGCTGGTCTTCTTCTTTCTGCTGTTGTGACCGCCTGCAGGCCAACCATATATGCTGATCCAAACGATATGAAATTGCATGAAATGGTATCATAATTGCCAATCCTGCAAGGGTAAGCTCAGCTTTTGCTGCTTGTCTCAAGCAGCTTTGGTGCGTTCTGAAATGAGCTCCACAGCAATTTTTAACAAGTATATTTGTGCTTTCAACTCAATCCGCAGCTTGACAAGTTTCTGGAATGTGTAAGGCTTGAGCCAGTAGCATCAATTGGGGTGCTTACAACAGTAGTTTGATGAGCGCCTCGGTTGAATTGTAACTCTGTGGGTTAAGCAGTGTGTGCATTCAGACACCATTGATTGCGCATGTGCAACCCCAGAGATGCCAAGTAAGTGTATGTGCCAGCTGGCCAACTTGAAGATGTAGTACTTGACACGGTGCTTCTCCTCTTCTCATTCTTCCTCTTTACGCTGCAAGCTTGGCAGACTGTACAGCAGTGCTTGCTGAGGCAGCACAGTCTGTAGATGCACCATCACTCAGACATTGTGGAACTTCAGCAACATGGTCACCTATTGGTCTTGGGGCTGCAGTGATGCCTTGCTCTGCTGCGGGGCCAGCTGCAGGTGCAGACTTGATTCCTGCTGTGACGCTTTGGCCAGGCACTGGATCACCAAACATACCCTGCAACAGCAGGGCAATACCTCAATTGTGGCACCAAGTACATCATCAAGCAGCCACAAGCACAGCACTCAAATGGCTGGTAGACAGTTGAAGCTGCAGCTGGCCAAGTAGAGTGCCTCCTTCAAGGCTCGACTTCTAGTCTAACCAAGGAGCACAAAAGAAAAAGTGCTACCAAAGTATGGCACTTGTTGCAGGTGCCCAAACCACATCAAGCTAACGAAAGCAAGAGTAAAAAGCCTTTGGCAGCTTAAACCTTGCTCAAATTGGCATTCATGCATTCATGCAAACATGCATTGCACATCAAAGATTCTTAGGCAGCAGTCAGGGAAGTAATAAGCATCCCTACACCTCAACAAAGCATCCCAACATATTTCTCCCATGCCAAAAGCGCCATGATACCATAAACACCATGTACCTCAAACACCACACGACATTTCTCACGATTTCTATATGGAACTGCAGAACAAAAAGCAGAGCAGATCTGCAGCTACACATTTGTCTGCTTATGAGGCAGCAATACCACATACATGTTGTGAAGTTGTGTGTTGTGGTACTGCAAGCAACATCAACAGCTGCACCGGCCTTGCCCTTCAACATGCTTTGCAGAACTGATGCAGCACATCAGCAGCACATCATCATAATGCACAGCTTAGTGAGGCGGAAAATGCAACATGCAATTCTCTTCTTGACTGGTCTTCAAGTACTCTTGCATCAAGCAACTATTGCTTCGGACCTGTGACTCATCTATAGCTGCAGCTTCTGATCTTCTCTGTTTTTGGTCCTGCACCTCCACACAGGGGTCGCCAATCAGGATTTGCAGTATGGCAAGCAGCTACTCTGGCAGCATGCACAGGCTTGCAGGCCTCCCTTTACGAAGCGCACATGCTATGTGAGGCCGATCACTTACCTTGTTACAGCCAGTGCTTTGTCTGAATCAATTTGGCCATGTTCAGCTGGACCAGGTAAGTATCTATTGTCAGTCACCTGCATTACGATATTTCATACATGGGAAAAGTAGCTGCCTCATGACCTGTGCACAATGGTTGGCCAACAACTGGAGCTAAGCAGTCATATAGTACAGCAGTTGAACAAGTGACGAACAAATACTGCGTCGGTGCAACTGCTTCTACTAAGTGGTGTGCTGCACCTTCAGACCGAATAGTCAACATCAAAACGCTCCTGGGCTGATTTGAGGTCGCGTCCACAGGGCTTGTCCCGAAGGATAAATGATACCGATGGGTCGGGCCTGCTTTATGCACCTGCCCTGCACGGGGAGCAGGTGCGACGCGCGAGCATTGTTACACGACTTGAGGCATCACGTCTGAGTCGCAGCGGGCAAAGATCTTTTTCCTTCTTACCTTAAATGGGTGTCGTTGCGGGATACAAGGCGGCTCTGCGAATTGATCGAGCAAGATGCATCACGGCAACATTGAAACCCTTGCCATCCAAACTGACGTTCAAAAATGTACACAGGTGGGCGTTGACCAGAGGCACGTACTGGGTGCAAACATAAATGCATCAGCATGTGCGTGGTTTACAGGTGAAATCACTGCTGATATGCACTGTCTATCATGCTTGCTTGTTGTTACTGGTGGGTCTTAATGTTGGCTCCTATTGCAGCTTGCTCAAATTATCCCAAATGTTTGAGGAGAAGGCATATAGTGACCGTCTGAGACTTGCACGAATCTGATGATGTAGACAATGTCTACTAGACATAAGATACGCGCTGCAATGTGTAGGCATTGATGCACCTGCATCTACTCAGGTGCTGGGCAAGGCAAGGAATGCATCTGCTTTGTAAGCAGCTTCATGAGCAGCTTCGTGGCCAGCTTCATCACCATCAGAAAAGCAACCTCTTATACGCATAAACTGGATAACTTACTGGGATGTGCGCCATTTGATTGTCAATCTGAAGATCAGATGCGTGCATGGTAGCACCAGGCTTAGAAAGCATGTGCATGCAAACACTGCTGTCAGGTCGTTGCACATTGCTATAGGTTCTATCCTGCAAAGAAGTTGCCTACTGAAGTTGCCAGGACATAGCCGCATTCTGTAGCAGCAATCCCACACAAACAACGAGCTCGCTCTGCTGAGTAAACAGCACTTCTGCAGACTCAGACTTATCAAAATATCAAGGCATTACCTTGCAGGCCTCACAGTATGCATACACTGCACCAGCACTTTTGGGTGGAGCCCAGCAGCTCACTTCCAAATTGCTAAGAAACAATCATGGTGTGCTGCAAAACAGGTCCAGCAAAGTCTTAGTCTGATGTACCATGCCGAAATGTACAACAAGCCCAGACAGGATAAAATGGATTTGCAGACAGCCCTCACCTTTGTGCATACTTGCAAACAAGAGATGAGCCCAGCAAGCACAACGTGTCATCATGCTTTGCTTGCAAATCAAACGACAAATACGAGAGAAGTGCGCACTATGAGTGGTCACGGTGAGTCTCAGAAGCAGCTTCAGGTGGCTTCAACAACTGCAGGCACTGCAAGCACGTTCGTCACCATCCATTCCATGTGCGGATCGAATCCAAACAAGATCAGAAGCAAAGCTTTTGGACACATCACCAAAGAGCATGCTTACAGCATGAGTGCAAACGAAACCACTTCTGAAGGTGAAACACACACCAAGCAATCTTTGAGGTAGGGAATCTCAATCATGTGGAACAGGCGCGTCCGGGCAACGTCGGACGAGCAAGTTAGGGCGGCATTTTCGAAGGAAAGCTTACGTAGGGGTGCAGAACACGCAGTATCTTGATACAGATCGACTACTATGGTTTCAGAGCGATGTGACGTCAGAGGGGCACCTGCTGAAAGTTTCACTTTATGTCTTCTTTTATATGCGAAATAAACTTGTTGGCTGGCTAAAGCATGGTAACCTGTCTCTCTGGAGCAAACAGTTTGTATTTTGCAAAGAAGGTAAAAGACAAGGTATGTTTGCCTGTAGCTGCTTATGCCAAGTTTTTGGTTATTTGGCAACTAAGCTGAATTCAGCAACGAGGCAGGCTCATTAATCACTTTTGCATCTGCCTTCAGATCGACAGCGTTGATGCTGATGTGTCAGTCGGCATATCCACCAGTCCACTCAATACGCATGCAAAAATATGAACAGCTGATTGATCATGATGGTAATGTTGTATTAATGAGATCTATTATATGCTGTGGTACCACTGGTGCCAATATAGGCTTCTTGAAATGCAAGACATGGACTGATTATCGTGTGTACTATGCTTTGCATCCCAATGTACAGATACGGACCTAGTTATACGGATTTCACCGGATCGAGAATCGAGAGTATGCAAGGGCACCATATGGATTGCACCGAAAGGGTGAGCATCACTTGAGCGACTTTCTAATCGGTAGCCGATATAGAACAGGCACATGTTTCAGTGCCAGGTCCACAGTTATTTTTGTCTTCCACATGACACGTTTTTGCTCGAATCCAGAAGGCTCAGCATACCGGGCTACATGCTCTGCAAATGTCAAAGCAAACACTCCTGACTCATGAGCATCCTCATGCATTGCAGTATGCTTGGGCACCCTGCAACGAGCACCTTGTGAGTGCCCTTGTGTATAACATACATTCAAAGAGAGCTGTGAGCATCTCAGAGGTGCAAAGACATCTCCAAAACACTTGTCACACAACCCCGCAAGTTTGCAAGACTCATTGCAAGCCAGCCAAGTTGGCAGACATACCGCCGCTTGAAAACAGGTACGTCAGCTGAAGCCCATATTTGCCATTGCTGCTCAAGGAAGGTCTTGACAGCCTCAAAAACAGCAGCTTCATCATTTCGCTCATCCTGCAACATGGTGACAATGAGGTTACGGGTAGCGTGCAAAATAAGTCAGAATGCCAGGAAGTTTGCTTCCACAAGCCTGGATGCTTCCAAAGAAAGTGTATGCCCACCACTGTATGCACAAAGGTGTACACGTCATGCTGTTTGGCTAGTTGGTAATCACAGCATGCTAATACCATAGAACACAACGCGCTGATTTGTCTGACCAGCACCTTGAATGAGCATCCATAGGTGATGCTTCGCTCCTTCATGTCCACCACAGCACACGCCCACTGCTTTCCAAGAGGCACAGGGAAGACAAGCTTATCACAGTCCAATGGGCACTTGTCGCGTGTGGAGTTGCTGGACATGTACCCTTGCGTCTGGAACTTTGCCATGTCCACACTCTGCTGCTTCTTCTTCTTTGCTGCTTGTTTGCTACTGGGCGAGGCATCTGCCTCTGCACCTCTGGTAGCTGCAGCACCAGCTGCGAGTGAACTGTGAGCAGCAGCGTCTGGATTTGGCTCGCTTACACGCCCATTGGGCTCAGTGCCAGCCTTTGTAGCAGCCTTGGTGTTGGGTCCACGAGCCACAGGTGTCCTCACATCAGCCATCTTAGCCTGTCCACCACCAGGACCTGTGGCGGTCTTGCTTTGCGGAGCCTTCTTGTCGCTGACTTCCTTTCCCTTCTTCTTCTGCTTCTTGTTGGCGAGCTCACCTGCTGCGTGTGAAGCAAACATGCACTTACAAAACAGTTATATATTGGAGATGGCTCATTGTTTGGCATACGTTCCAGTATCTCATCTCAAGGGTCGGACTTATGATGCCTCAAAGAGTTCTGCATGCCCAAAGGACTACAACATGCAACAAGGCGTCATACAATCTTACACCACAATCTGCGGTTTTGACTTAGACACCAGACACAAAAGGACCAGCGCATAGGAAGAGAAGATGTGCTGCCATGCCACATGCTTACAAGCTGATTACTGTGTAAGCACATGTGCAGCTTGCAGCCTCCAAAAGGTAGCACCTGACTTGCTCTTACTGCTCTTCCTCTTCTTGCCAGCCTGTGCACCATGGTCTGCAGATGCATCAACAGCCGCTGCAGCAGCTGCCTGGGCAGCTGTACCAGTGGTCAATACCTCTTCATTGGCAAAGCTGGGGGCGTCTGCAGCATCATGCTGTGTAGCAGTGCTGACCTCTGCTGAGGCTGCTGCACCAACAGCAATTATCAGAAGTGAATACTATTATACATCTCACAGTGTTTTGCAAGTCTTGCATTGGTGATGCAAATCTGCTACTGCAAGTGCACAGTTGCACAATCCATTTCTGATACATGCAAAAGCTCCCGTGAACAGCTGACCTGACTCAATTGTTCCAGCTTGTGTTTCACCTTCCAAAGCAAGCGCAGCTGCAGTTGCCTGTGCAGCTTCTTGCTCAATGTCTAGGTCAGCCAGTGGCTCAACGAGCCCAGCTTGCTGGCTATGATCCCTGATCATGACATCACATACACAAGTCAAATGATTGCAAGTCACCTTGAGGGGCTTGTAGGCTTTTGTCCACGAAGCAAGGTTGGTGCACCATATTCACAGTGCTTCCAAGTTAAGTTGGGGCTGTTGCAGCAAGCACTCATTGGCACCCATCAGTGCATGTTCTGCTGAACAATACGGCTAAGCCAGTGAAGTGGCCTAGGCCTGGAGCGCAAATTACAAGGTAGCAACTGCACGACAGCAGCAATGCCATGACAAGGCAATCGACAGCAGCACATACCTCAGCAGGTTGTCCATGGTCTCTGCTGGAAAGAAGTTGCAGCAGGGACACAGATCATTGTTGTGCATCAAGTTGCTCCTCTCCTGCACATGAATCATACATGTAATGTACACGACAGAAAGCCACACTGGGACTTGCTGTCAGACTCGGTATAGGCACAGCAGTTGTGATTTGGCAGTAGTGACATCCCGGCAAATAAAGCCGATTCCAAGCACTTCAGCAACCCATATTTGTTATTGAAGTGTGTATGCAGGAAATGCAGCAGCCAGGCAAGACACAAGCTGTGGTGTGGTGACCATGAGTGATCACAAAGCAAAGTACATCAGCTGCCTAGATCAGCTGTCAGAGTACCTGCAGTAAACCCATGTACACGTTGACCCCACTTGCGGTCAGTGCACCATTGGTGTGTGCCAAGATCTCTTCCCGCGTGACTTGTAAAGGCAGGGAGTCCAATGCCACAGCTGGTTGGCCAGCCACATCAAAGGTGCAAGCCAGGGCCAGCTCTTGGATGGCCCGGTGCGTTATGGTAGCAGGTGTGTCAAGCATGGGACCCTCAGTGCATGCATACAACAGAGTTGGGACTAGGCGCAAGAAGCTCCGATGGGACAAGCTTCCGTACAAGCCTTGGTATTTTGCAAGCCGAACCTAACAGAAGGACAGCAGCCATGAGCATCGGCGAGACATAAAAAGAAGTCATGACCAAGGGAGCGCTATGAAGGGTGTGGCCAGCAAGGGCTAGCAAATAGTTTCAAAATGTCTTTGCACCTGTGGTGTTGACAAAAAGCCTATGCGCAGCAGTCAATGGTAGTGAGGGCTGCATGCACAATGATTGATGCTATGTTTGCTTTGGGCAAGAAGCTACTGATAGCAGGAAGGGTACCTGTGCAGACTTGGACCCTCTCCTGTACATCTTCATGCGCTTGTCAACTTGACCAAGGACAGTGTCCTCAAGCTCAAATTGAAGCAGCAGTTCTTGCGAGCTGAAATGCCTCTTGAGAGCCTGCAGATGCAATGTCACACCCACACATAGCACACCGTGAAAAAAGAGAGTTCTGTAAAGGTTGCATGAACTCCAAACACATGGTGTCACACCTGCAAGCCGCAGAACTCTGCCTGTAGCAGGCACGTGTCTACACAACAAGCACAAAGAGGGTCATTTTACATCTGATGGCGTGGCATGCAAACTGTCAGTTGCACAATCAACACATCAATTCAGCGCAATTGTGACACATAGTGCTCATTAGTAAGTGGCAGCATCAGTGTTGATGAGGCCCCACCGGAAGAGTGGAGTAAGGTCTGCAATCTGTGATGTGCGTGCATCTGGGTGGCTGCTTGCATGTCTGCCAGGCCCGACATGAGATACACCTACAGTCTGGCTTTGGGAACTGATGCACCCAGCCACTGCCAGGGCCACTCTTCTCTGTCCCCAACGCAGGGGTCTGGTTGAAGCCATGGTGGACTACGGCGCTCTTGGCAGAAAGATGAGGGTCAAGTCCTGCTTGCCTAACCTGATTGTCAGCATGTGGTTGCTGGTCTGCTGATGCCACCTCAACATCTGTGGTTGGGTCTTCATGTCTGGATCCCATGGCAGCTGGACTGGCGTGCTTTGTGACTGCTGTTGCTGGGGACAGAGTAGGCTTAGGCAGCACTGGGCCATGCACAGCTTGTTGCCTGGGATAGGCATTGTCAACAGGCAACAGTGTGCCAAGTGTCTGCAGGACCTTCCGAATCCACTCTACAACCAACGCTGTTGCAAACGCTGCCACTTCATGGTACAAGGCATGCTGGCCCAGCTGCACTGCTTGATTGCCCAGCAAGCGGTACCAGTAATCCCTCAACTTTAGGAACTGGCAATACCGGGACGGACAATGCTTCAGGTCTTTCCTCTGCCGAGCTTCAACCTGCGACAACAAGGCTGCTAGCTGGGCTGACTGGGGACTCAAGTACTGTTTGGCTGCGTCACTTCCTTCCTGACCCCATATCTTCCTCTGATATTGACTTTGCCAAGCCCTGACATTCAGTACTGCCGCCCATATACTATCCCATATGAATAATGACTCAGGGTAGACTACAGGGAAAGGTAGGTCCCTATTTGCTTCTGCCATTTGCGCATCAGCAGCAATGCCATTGTCAAATTCATCGCTGTCAGGCAGAGTAACACTTCCTTCCAAGGGAGTTTCAGCTCCTCTGGGCTTGGCTGTGCTGTGACAGCCACTGGGATGAGCAGGGCTGCTGGGGAGGTAACTGAGCAAGCATGCCTGCTGGAAGGATGATAGGGCAGTGGCAGGCGTGCACTGCTCTAGCCGTTGCTGACCAACTTGAGCAGGCGTGGCAAATTTTGCATGCTTGGGTGTTGGAGAGCTGCCAAGTGAGCTTGCCTTGGCAGTCTGCAGCTGTAAGGGACGATCATCATGCAAAGATGTCTCGCAAGCACTGTTGCCAGCTTGCATGGGCATGACCTAGAAGGCACCACCGCAGCTTAGGTTGTTGCTGACCTTGCTGTACAAAGCTCATGTACCTCAGAGCTGGTCTAGGACTTGGGCAGCTAGAGATGCCTTGTGTCATGCACCAGGTTTTCACAAGCTTGGAGATAAGCGTCATACAGCCTGTGCGTGTCAAATATGGGCAGCAACTTAACACATGCCATAGGTATGTATCACTGCAAGACGTTGTTTTAGGCAAAGGTTCAGTCTGTGCACTGAGCTTAGTGTGTCATGACATATAAACTTGCACACCTGCATCTTAAGAGGTTGAGCAGCGAAGCGATGTGTCAAGAGGGCAGCTTCCAGTGTCCGGCAAGGGCATTCAGGGTTCTGAGCGTACAGTCCTGCCACTGGGCAGCTGAGTGGCTCTTCCTGCACCACATCAGCAGTTTATGTTTTTTTTGTTCACTGAAATATAGTAAACAGGCTTGGATGTGCTGGGTGTCATGAACAACAATGTAGTGATGAGTGACCATAACACAGACGAGCCCTCTCAAGGGTACAGAATGACGCAGTAAATGAGATTGCTCTGGTCAGGTAGCCAATGACTTCTCAACAGCTGCCATTTTCAGTCATGTTGTCATTTGTGCAGAAAGCGACAAACAGGGGCACAGGGCTGTTGAAAAGGGTAGGTGGGTGAGTGAGTGAGTGGGTGGGTGTCAGGGGTTATAATTAGATTGGGGGGAGGGGTGGATGGGTGGGTAGATGGGCGTAAGGGGGGTAGTAAGGGTAGGCGGGTTTGGTGGTGTGGGATTGCAGCATGGGGTACCGCTGGATGTGAGGGTGCAGAGGGTGGCCAGAGGGTTGCAAAAGGGATGGTAATCACACTCATGATGACTGTTAGGTTTGAAGCCAGTCAAAGCGAGCACTGACCATGGGCTTGATCGGATCTCCATCCACAGGTATGCCTATCAACGGCAAAGCCCCCAACCAGTTTGCATGCGGTTCAGGTGTGTGAACACCATAACCCTCAATATTGAGAATGACAGTGTCTTTGCCACTCTTCAGCTCACTCTGCAACATTGTGAGCCCATCAGGCAACACAAGAACATATCATGTCTGACAACATAGTTGCTGAACGTCCATGATCTGCTTGCAGTGCTCGCTCATTGCAGCAATAACCATTCTTGATTCCAATCAAGCTTTCAGGGTACTGGCAATTGTAGACAGTGACAGAAACATATGATAGCTGCTGAAGCCTACAACACAAACTGCTTGCAATCCATCAGCATGCATCAACCCCTGCATGTTTAATCTGTCTCTGTCTGATGAATGTGAGTAACAAGTCAGCAATACCCAAACAGACAGGACGCCATACAACACGATTGAAAGGCTGTTACCAGTTCTACATTGCACATATTGGTGCCATACACCATGAGCATTTGCCCTTCTTGCGACGCCCTATACAAGCCATACAGTGGGGTTTTTGCTGGCAGCTTTTGTCCACGGGCCAATTGCAAGAGGCTCTGGTGAATAAAGCCAGGCGGCAGCTCAGCCCTTGCAACAGCCTGATCCTGGTCTTGCAAGCCAGGAAGGCCCATTGCCTCATCAGGCTCCAACACAGTCTGGGCAGAATCAGTCATGGCAACTGATGTGCTGCTGGGCAGGGTCACACCAGCAGGCTGTGCCCGAGAGGGCTGCAGCTGCAAAGGTGTTTGGCTGCTATGCTCATTAACTCCAACAGCTTGAATGCAACCCACCTGCAGTGCAACCCAAATATAGTGTGAATGCGCAGCATGTCTGCATCCACAGCAGTGCATACTCTTTGCGGAGATGGCAACAGTATGTGCAAAGAAGGACGTTGGCTTCACAAGCCTTGACCCATGGCTGCCAGGCAACAAGGTACACATGATTGTCATAGATGCGTGGGAGGTATTTGAGCTCTGCAGTAGAAACTTGAACATATGCAAGCCATGCATAGCTGGGCGTACCTGGTCACAAGCTTGGGCACATGCACCCGGCTGAGCAAGGCACTGTTGCATGGTCCAGTCAGGGTGTTGGGGGTGCTCAGCCCGCATGGACGCCACTGGCCACCAGACCTGCTCACCTGCCTGCACCCCACACACAGCACCACTCCAGCGCCAGCACCAAACTTTGGTGTGAAAGCAGTATACCCACATTCAACAACACCCAGCAACTGTTGGTGAGGTAAAGCACAGGAGTCAAATTGGCAGCTATGCATATGCATATAGTTCCATGCAAGTCACATGTTGCCTTGTAGGGTCAGCATGGCAATAGTCACATGTTGCCATTGTAGGGGTCAGCATGGCAAAAGGCAAGCTGGTGGTGACAGCAATG
>JAYKYS010000283.1:0-47584 GCA_036924285.1 Asterella californica | reverse complement strand
GCTCTGAGTCAAACAGTTGGCCAACTCGCGTCACCAGCACACACCAGCACAACTTGCATGTACAACACTGAAATCCATGTGGGCTGCCTGTACACAAGTTCTGCTCAAACGTTGTGTCGGACAGATGCTGCAAGCCGTGGAGGCTCAGACATATACCCAGACAGCCCACGCCAGCTCACTGCTGAGGCAGGCATCCCTTGGGCCAGCTCTGTGACAACTCTGTCCCGGTCAGGCTCGTCTCACTCGCACATAGCCCACACACTTGGTTCAGATCCAATGCAGGAGATCCACCCCAAGCATGCACTTGCAGCCGGCTTTGTACGCAGCCCCTTTGAGACTACAGTCAAGCAAATGGCACCTGAGCAAGTTTCCAACCCCAGCTCAGATTCAAAGCAGGAGACCACCCCTCAGCAGTTAACTATAGCAGGCTCCAGGCGCTGCCCCTTTGAGGCTGCAGCCAAGCAAATAGCGTCTGAGCAAATCCCCGGCCTAAGCTCAGACTCCAAGCAGGAGACAGTCCGTAAGCATTCATTTCTGTCAGGCTCTATGCGCAGCCCCTTTGAGGCTGCAGTCGAGCAGATGGCACCTGAGCAAATCCCCAACCCCAGCTCAGACTACAAGCAGGAGACAATCCCCAAGCATGCCTTTGTAGCAGGCTCAGTACGCAGCCCCTATGAGGCTGCAGCCAAGCAGACAGCACCTGAGCATATCCCTCGGCCTGTTCGCAGCCCTTCTGAGACTAAGTCTAGGTCAACGCTGCAGCATCTGGCTGCAGATTATAGAACAGCCTTTTGCTGATGCACAGAGCGCCTAGCCTTTGTCCACCTCGTGCGGCGTAACTCACCATGCCAGGTGGAGCATTTTACGACAGCTGTCCATTGGCAATTTTGCCCAGCAAGTATACTGCACATCACATAAGTAGAGGCTAATCACTTGTATTATTGGTGCCACTCAAACATTCTGGGGATTATCCTTGCATTCACTTGTTGATTGCATTTTTGAAAAGCATCCTCAGTGATGCTAGAAATCAGCCCTGTACACAGGACAGCAAAACTTTTATGTGGGCTTCAGTTTTAGATTTGGGTATGCTAGGCTGCTTTGGTTACCTTGTCCTGACTTCCTTCTGTCTTAGATCAATAGTCAAGCATTTCCTCCTGATTGTCATGAGCAACCAGGCATTTGCTGATAGGGGTGAGCTCAAGCAGGCAGGCATGACTGCCAGCTTGTGGCTTCCAAGGGTCAACTCAGAGTCCTTGCCAGCTTGAGGTCTGTGGTTACAGAGTATTTTTTGCATGTTTTACAGGCAGAGATATTCTTGTTGTCTGCATGGTGTTTTGAAATTCTTTCACAGCAGTACAACATACTGGTGTCTCCTGAACTTTGTTAGGGAGCTACATCACTGTCATTTTGTCTGGGTGTGAGGTGCGCTTTGCTTTGAGACAGAATTCTTTGGGACTTTGGGGGGTGGATGGTAGTCTATACAATGTTGTGCAAAAGCAAAGTTTGAGATGAAGTAGCAGTACCAAAGCTATAAATATAGCAGCCACATTCGTAAGACTTATCTGTACTAGTACAAACGTCTGTGTCTGTCTTTATGATGGCTACTGGTGGAAAACATATGTGCTGACAATGCCTGCACAACTTGGCAAGGTATCATATCAGTCCTTGATGACATTGAGAGCTGTGTCATATATGACGTGTGATTGCATCATGTGCTACGGATGTAATACTATGTGAAAGTGAGTGCGTTGCAGTGAGAAGCACTGGGTCTTTCATGACTGTGTAGTACGTGATATACAGCAAATTAATCTGGGAGTTGCCTCATCTGGGAGGTGTTCTAATCATGCAGTCCCTTGCAGAGCTTATGAGGACTGCCTGGACCGAAAGAATGGTCCACATGAAGTGCGATACAACTTAATTATGATATCTAATATTCGTTCATCAAACCCTTCTCCCCCCGCCCCCCAACCTGAGGCCCGGGCTCTGGATCCAGTAGACCATCGAGGTCAGGCGTTTATTCTTCACTTTAAGAGTGATACTGTACAGTAAAATACTCTACCGCACCAATACAGAGCAAAAGCGACTGTCGCAGAATACATCGTGATATATCAAACGCAAAATGTCACCGAACCACTGGACATCACACCATTGGGGTATGCCAATGAGTTATGATTTGATTGCAAGGTGCACATGCAGATGAATATTGTCAGAGACCAAAATAAATTCCATGTTTACACACAACATTGTACAAGCTCAAAACGTCAGGTGTTGCATGTCATTTGAGCTGATGCAGCACTGCTCACACAGAGCCTACGGTCATGTGACTCCATCGATGGAGATATCTCCCCCCAGTGGATTAGAACATTGAGACAGGGCAAAACCCTAGCTGTCAATAACAAACTCTGGCTTCAACATCCCGCATTTGTTTCCATCTGCACTTTTCTCAAGCACTGCCACATGCTTCAGCAGCTGCCTGAACAGTGCTGCATGCTGTTTCCCTACCATCCTGGAATGCGCAATGATGTCTGCACTGGGAGCACACCCCCCCATGACGCTGCAAGTATGGCACAAGATCTTGATCAGAGTAACACGCTGTGCCAGTGGCTCAGGTTCATCTCCCTGGTGTTGCTGCCTTAGTCCTTCCCTGCTGCCTGCTAATAGTATGCATTCGTGCGAGCAGCTGTGCAGAGCCAAAGGTCTGACCACCAGTGGATCCCACTGGGCCGGCTCCGTGACCAACTGAGCTCCTATTCGATTGCACATTGCAGGGCATCTGCATCCACCGGTTTCGGTGACTATCAAAACTGAGCTGCTGGGCAGGCTGGATGCGTAAGCCCAGGGATTGGCTGCAGCCCCAAATGGCCAGGAGGGGCCAGGCATGCCCAGACCCCACAATCAATCTGTCCATGTGGGCTAATTTACAGCAGCCTGCTGACTCTCCTACCCAACATAACATTATGGCAACAGCCTGACAGCCTTAGCTGTTGGTCCTAACATAACCCTGAGGTATCTTCTTAGCAAACTGCTGTTTACGAAGCTGACAAAGTAAAGCTGCTGTTTGCGAAGCAAATGTGCTGCAGGCCTGAGTTGGCCTGGCACAACATCTACTGTATGCAACCGCATCATAACGTCAGATTTGTGTTAAGATGCAGCGTGCATCAGAGTTGAAACGGAGGATTTGAGAAACTATACTTGCAAAACTACTTGCGAGTGCTTATAGCCTTTGTCACTACCACACAATGTGTCAACGTGGTACAGAGGACTCATGCCGTCCCCATATTGCAACTATTTTCACCAAAACACTGTGCACACTTGCAAAATATGCAGGTTGATGCTGATAACGGTGTATCTCCCTCAACACACAAGACCTAGTACACAAAATACCACACCCCTTGTAAAAGAATGTCAGAAAGTCATGCACACAACAAACCATGTTTCTGCCTGCAGATCAAAAGGAAAACCCTGTACCACAGAGGCCATGGCGAGAAGTTTGCAAAGACGTCTACACAATGCTGTCAAAAGCACAATCCCAACAGTCAAGCTGCCCGCTCAAACTCACCCACATCAGCAAATACCTGGTTGCAGTTGACAGTCAGGGGAAAAATGCTCGCCCTTTGATCAAAGGTTGTAAATTTTCATGACAAAATAGCTAAGGAAGTCTAGCAAGTCAAAGAAAATGGGCATAAAGCCCTTGTTTTGAAGTTGCTGTTCTATGTACAGGGCTCATGTTAATGTTATTGGCAACGGTCTTGGAATCCCCAGAAAACGCTTCAGCTTTTGAAAGTGGTCAATGCCTTGCCTCTAGACCTTTCTACTTCCATATGCAGAGTTCTGTGGCTGAGCAACACAGCCATCTGCATACAAATGGTCACGGCAATGACTTCAGACCTTTGTAATTTGGCATGCAGTTTTCTTGCTGGGCAGCACCGCCAGTAACAGCTTCCACGAATTGCTGCACCTGATCAGATGAGTCATGTCATGAAAGATGGACAAAGGCTAGGCACTTTCATCCGCTTTCTGTGCATCAGCAAAAGGGCTGTGAAACATTTGTGCTATTCTGTAATCTGTGGCCAGCTGATGCAGTCTTGACCTAGAGGTAGTCTCCAAGGGGCTGCAAAACAGCTTGGGGTTATGCTCAGGTGCTGCCTGCTTAGCTACAGCCTCAAAGGGGCTGCGCAGAGCCCTACAGACAATTGCTTGGGCATCATGTCTGATCTTGAACCTGAGCTGGTATCAGAGACATGCTCAGGTGCCATCTCTTCAGCTGCAGCGTCAAAGGGGCTGTGAGCAGAGCCTGCTGCAGATGGATGCTGTGCAATTGTCCCCTGCTTGAAATCTGAGCTGCTATTGGGGACATGCTCAGGTAGTGTCTGCTTGGCTACAGCCTCAAAGGGGCTGTGCACAGAGCCTTTTATAGTTGACTGCTCGGATGTGCTCTTCTCCTTTGGATCTGAGCTGGGATTGAGAACTTGCTGAGGTGCCATCTGCTTGACTGCAGTCTCAAAGGGGCTGCGCACAAAGCCTGCTGCAAGTGCATGCTTGGGGTGGATCTCCTGCTTTAGATCCGAACCAAGTGTGTGGGCTATGTGGGAGTGTGACGAGCCTGACTGAGACAGCGTTGTCACAGTGCTGGCCCAAGGGATGCCTGCCTCACCAGTGAGCTGGCGTGGGCTGTCTGAATATATGTCTGAGCCCCCATGGCTTGCAGCTTCTGCACAGCAGAACAGTGCAGCAGTGTCCACATAGACAAACGGATTAGAAAAATGGCTGCAAGCTCCATGTTGCTTGTTGACAAACGCAAGCTGTGCTAATGTGAACAGGTGGCAGGTTTGGACAGCACCTTGCTGCTCAAGGCAATGTTGCAGGTGTCTGTGCCAGGTTAGCTAAACCCTAATCATTGTCACTGAACCCCACTTTCCTATTTGCGGCATGAATCATGACTTGCTGTGCATGACCACAGGTGTCGCTTACCCTGTGACCTCTGACGCTTGGAAGCGGTCTGCAACAGCAGGACGCGTAGAGAGGCAATCACACTTTCGAAGGCAGGGCGCCTGTCTGGTTCCTCATGCCAGCATGCCTGCACATTGAACAGCATGCACAGATGCAACAGATTTGTAGCTTCAGCATTGAAGCATGTATCACTGAAAGCCTCTATTGACAGCTTTGGCCAGTCGTGTGATGGCAGCCTGTGTATCCCTGTGAATCAGTATCCTTTGCAGCAAGTTGAGTGGCCTTGTAGCGGCAGACTGATTGTGTGTGGTGACAGTCAGCACTTCCGATGCATTAAGTCCTCAAGAAGGCATTGCGGTAAGGTTCAGCATGATGTGCTGAGGCAGCCAGATGTCATGTATTGCAATGTGATGCAGTAAGACCTGCCTGGGCCCAGGCAAAGCCTGCTCAAATGTCACCTGCATGATGTCAATGAACCTTTTGACGGCTGACCAGTGTGAGGATGATGATGTCAAGAATCTCTGGCTGTGCCTCCTCTCTTGTCAGCACCATCATGATCTGCATGGCAAATGCGTAGGAGCCATGACTGATGGGTAGGGGACATGCCAAGGCCGCCTTTATGTATTTTGGTTATATTTCCATATATTTACTGCATGATGTTTGAAATGCTGAAGGCAGCCATATTGTGGATGCGCATGTTGCTTACATGGGCAACATACTTTTTGGCACACACAGCTACTGTTAACTACTAGGCAGCCCTAGAAGGCTGCACAGTGCATCAACAGAGACTTCTTGGCACACACAGCTGTTATTTTGCATAGAGCAGTAAGGACCCAGTAGGTGTTGGGGCTGCACACTGATGTGCTCACAATGTGTGTGCAATTTATGCTGCTAAGTGGGCAAAGGGACTTAGTCATGCATGCCGGCTGAACTGCACCTGGAACTGATTGTAGTCATCTCATGGGACTTGCGATGTCGTCAGCACCCACAGCACAATCTCAAAGACATCAACTGCTTTGCTGTGCCGCCGGTGCGTGACAACCTGCAGCAGTCCAGATCAAGGTAAAGTGCCTATATTTGACATTGCTCATGCTTCAAATTCATCTTTTCTTCTTTGCAAACTTACGCATGGAGGGGTGATGCACTCTGGTCATGCCAATGTGTTGATTCAGAGAGAGAGAGAGAGAGAGTACACCTCCTACCAGAAAACGGCACATAGATGCACCTGTATGACACTTGATCTAAGTGACACACGACCAGCACATTAGATCACAATGGCAGCGTCAAAGCAACAAGCAATTTGCCTCACAGACCATCATATACTGGGCAGGACCATTCTAGCAGGCGCTTAGAGGGCAGAACTGTGCAGTCTTCTGCTGACATCATATGATGGAAGAAGGTAGGAGTATACCTCAGGTGAAAGCCATCGGGGGTTGTTGGCAGCTGCTGAGCTATGATTGCAGGCATTGCCATATGACTTGACCATACTGCTGAGATTGAAGTCAGTGACCTTGACTCGCCAATGCTTGTCCACGCGAAGGTTGGGGGACTTGAGGTCGCGGTGAAGGATGGGGCTGGAGCAGCTATGCAGCTGAAGCATGCCCTGAATGTACATCTATGACAATATTGCAGGCAGGGAAAGCTGTGTAATGGGGGATGGGACACAGGGCTCAATTGCGCATGTAGCGCTCATCCTTGCCTACTTCTTGTGCTGCTGTGTAGATAGTTGTCACTGCAATGTCAGAAACAAGAAGTACCTATACAGAGGCATGATGCAGCATACATACCAGCATATCCACTGGGAAGATTTGACAAGCCTGAAGGCTGGCAGGGCGACAGCCGCATATGCAAACTGGGCAAACATCTGTTGTTAAACCTTGCGCATGGAAGCCTAGATATTGTCTGCTTGCTCAGTCACCAACCATGTTTAGCATTACCTTAGCAGCAGCCAATGCCATCATGATGCTTTATGCCAGTCAAGCTCTTGAGCGAAGACTGTGTCAGAAGCTGCCTTCCTCAAGGAGCCGCGGGCACAGAACTCTGTCACAATGCACGTGGGGCTCAAGCATAGGCCCAATCAGCATGGCAATATGAGGACTGCATGACACAGCAGGACTGTACTAGACGTTTTAGCTTTACAGTGTATTTCAATGCACAAGGCAGAAGGACTGCACAACACATGGCAGTTGCAGAAAACATTGGATTGCTCAGCAAATATGGGCTGTACAACACAGCTATACTGCAATTCAAGCGCAGAAAGTGAAGATCAGCACATGACAAAAGACATTGCAAAAACAGTAACAAACAAGACACTTACTGGCGTATAGCAGCCATTATGGACACCTGCATCAAAATCAATCATCTTTAGACAGACATGGGATGCGGAGCTAGCGCTTAAAAAGCTAGATGTGCAAAGCATGTGGCTGCACTATTGCACCGTTGAGAGGCAAACATGATGCAAGCTCTGGCAAAGTGACAACACAAGTATCCAGCCTTTGGAATTGTGATGAGCTGGTGAAGCCTTTGAACCAGGATGCTGAAATACACCGGAGAAACTGCTTTGTGTGGCATTCAAAGCACCAAAACTGAGCGTCTGCAGCGCGCAATTGAATACACACCTCATTGTCCAAAGTAGTGATGGCAGTCAGTTCATTATCAGAGAGAGCTGTCTGGAACATATCGCCACTCAGGGTCCTAGTTTTCGTCTGCAGCAAATTTATTTTTGACAACCCAACAGTAGCTTATTGATGACAAGCATCAATTGCAAAATGCCGCATTCAAGTGATCAGGCGTCAAGCTACATGGGTAGCGACACATGCGTGCATTCTCTGCAAGCAAACTATTAAGGTAAAACAGGAGTTCAGATACAAAAGTTTGGCATCATACGTGTGGAGCAGCTGACACAGTGTCAGTCAAAAGTAGCTGCCAACAGGGCATCACGCACTCATTGTCACAGGATCTTGAGGGTGGACTCCCTGCACGGAGGAAAGGTTCTGCATCTCTGCAATCACCTTCACAGCAACATCTGTCTCTTGCCACTTGGCTAGGTAGACCTGCAGACAAGTTTGTGAGTGTTGTGAGCACCTGTACATGTGGCAGAAGTGCACTTCAGCCTTGACATGTCAAGCATGCATACCATGACATGATAAGCATAGAGCCTGTTGCTCGTGTCCCCTGGAGAGAAATGATTGCAACTGTACGCACCTAGCTAGACCCTTATTCCTGACTTGCACACACATGAGTTAAGAGAAGCAGTCAAACCCCTGGAGTGCAGCATGTCAATGATTGGCCAGATGCACCATGACCTCAGGAGTCAGTGCTCACAACAGGGAGTGCCCACCTGGCCAATAGAACCATCCCCAATCTTGCGCTGTATCTGTAGCTGGCTGTACGAAATGATGGGGCACTGAATGTTCTGAACTGCATCAAGAGCTTCTGATGCAGCATCACTGAGGGTTTGTTTGAGCCCCGACTCACTTGTTGATGAGCTTGTTTGCACCACACCATGCATTGGCATTGTGCCTGATCCTTCAACAGTATGAGCATGAGACATACTTGAGCCTGGTTTGCTGCTTTGAGGGCTGCTGCTTGAGAGCGAGTCTGCATGCTGAGAGGACCTTGGACTTGAACTTACTGCTTGATCAAGGCTTGCCAGATGCTGCTGCCGGACATCAGCAGCCTTAGTATCCACTGCGTTTAAGATTTGCTGCTGACCTGGGGCTGAGTCATCTGAAATTTTAAAGTCTGCCCTGCTGACCTTGTCCAAGCTGGTCCTCTTTCATTGAAGGGGTGTCGCAGCACGTCGCACGATTGCAGTATCCTCAACACTGTTTGTCTCAGTGGGTGCTGCCAAAGCTGGATTGCCAGCCTCTAAGGCCTTGATGCTTCTGGTGCCGGCACTATCTGATATTCTTTGAAGCTTGGCAGCCCACCTGCTGAGCGATGCAGGTTTCTGGGCAATCTGGACAGCTGCAGATGTATCGAGAAGTTTGACTGGTGACTGAGAAACAGCATACAAACCAGTTTGCTGGATGACGGCCATAGGCATGCTGTTCCCTCTTGCAGGGTTTGTAACAACAGGGGTGGAGGAGCTGGTGGCGTTAATGCCTTCCTGAACAGCGCTCAAGGGGGCACCACTGAGGGGCAGATGACCCATTGATTTCCCACCTCTACCTGTCCGCCAAAGTGTGTTGACATTAGGAGGTCCGCCTGGCTTAAGCATTTGAGCATGAGTCTGGCCCCGACTGGCTGTGTCCACAAGCGAGGCAGGAGCATAGTTTGTATCCAGCGTATGGTTGCGTATGGGTAAGCCTGCAGCAATTTGTGCCAAATTGCTTAGGGCTCCAGTCACAGAATGACTCTTGAAGACGAGTCAGGCACCATATGTCTTGCTTTGGGTATGCGTTCACACTTTGGCAGACCTGCAGTTGAACAAGTGGTGCGTGAATGCTGTGTGATTGGCCTGGCTGCAAACTGTTTCTGCATGGGAGCTTGCACAATTGATTAGCATCACAGCCAGACCTGCTGAAGTGCATCACCTGATATGTCAAGAGATGCCCTGATCTGCTGACTGAAACTAGGGCGTGAGGAACTTGGCTTGAATGACTCATCCAGCTGTTCTTGACCCTGTTGTTGTCCGCATTTAAATTTCAGCTCCTTGTCACTGCTAAATCTTCCCATAGCGATTTTCATTGCTTGCATAGATTCTGTGTTGAACTCTCCCAAGAATCTTTGCTGTCGGCTGAGGCCAGATAGGTGAGAACTTTGAGGAAGATCTTGCACGCTGCTCCTCCCACTGCCCCTGCATGCCAAGCATGGCAGGCCAAAGATGCGACCTGAGAGTGAAATGACAAACCTTGTATCGTAAGCACAGTGGGCTTGACAGATGCACAATCCTATGCAGATGGTGACAGCATGACTCAGCACCAACATGCGTACTTGGCACCACAGTTCATAGCATACTGCCATGAACTTGTGTGCTGCTGACTCATGCCGTTGCGTGCTCGCACCTGAGTGGAATGTTGTCTTCGAGGCTAGCAATTTGAAGCGCCCTGGTTTTGTGTGCAATGTCATGCAAGCTGTTGCTGACACAATTGAGCTTCCTCCTTGAAGATTGGCTTCATGGTACACAGGTGCAGCTTGACAGCCGCCTGTGTCTACCACTCACCTAGACAAGGCTGACAGTGAGACACAGCGCACAAATGCCGTTGTAAGAGGTACACGAGACCATTGACACACTCACCTGCACCACTGATTGAGCAAGCTGAATGGTGCTGAGGATAGCTGCAACCATGTCAGGCAGTTGTTGACTCTGTTGCACTTTGAGACGCCCAGCGCAGACAGCGTGCTCGAGGGACAGCACAGCCTCCAAAGCATGTTTGAGCACATCACAACATTCCTCCTCATCGTTTTTGGCTTCTATGACACGCTGTCGTAGCTGCGCAGCGGCCTCTTTGGCCTCGGCTACCCATTCCACATACAGAGCAGTTGGACTTGCCGCCGTCATACTATGCCTAATGGCAGCCCAAGAGTCAAAGATGGAGGGTCCTCGACTGAGCTAGCAAGTTTGAGTGCCTACAGTGCTTTCCAGTGAGTGGTGAACCTTTCCTGATCCGCATGTCAACTTCCTGGTCCCACCAACACTTTTCGCACTACACGACCTACGTTGCTGTCTGCCGCAAATCACTCTGGGCTGAAAAACGATTGGCTCATACCGTTGATCCATACGCATGTGCATGTCTTCAGCTGCTGCGACAAGTATATATTTGGCGGGAAGCTGGTTCTGGGACTTCTCAGCAGAATCTGGTTGACTTGAATGTCCTTGGGCAACTTTCTACAGATTTCCCTTCACAGTCACACATATGATTGAGCACTTGTGCAGAGACTGAGAACAACTGTGCAAAGAGCACATTCACAATGATTCGAAAGGTCAGCATGTCAACATCAAACTGCTCAAGCGTTGGACAGCTTCAGGTGAATTTCACCCTGCTTCAACTGCAAATTGCACATGCATGTACGGACTGTCAATGAAATGTAGAAGCTCACAACAATATTGTGGCATGTCACAAGCAGCACTGCTGAGGCAGAACCTAGAATCACACTACTTCCGCCGGTGAACAAAGATGTCAAGACAGCGCAACCAGTTAGTTCTCGCTAGTGAATTCTGGCTTCAAGGTCCAGCATTTGTTTCCATCTGCGCTTCTCTCTAGCAGTGCCAAATGCTTCAGCAGCTGCCTGAACAGTGCTGCATGCTGTTCCCCAACCATCCTGAAATGCGCAATGATGTCTGTACTGGGAGCAGATCCCCCATGACGCTGCAGGTACTGCACAAGATCTTGGGTAATGCGCTGTGCCAGTGCCTCAGGTTCATTTCCTGCTGGTGTTGCTGCCTGATTCATTCCCTGCTGCCTGCTATGCATTCGCGCCAGCAGCTGTGCTGAGCCGAGGGCCTGACCACCAGTGGCTCCCACTAGGCCGGCTCCAGGACCAGCTGAGCTACTGGGGAGGCTGGATGGGTGAGCCCGGGGGTTAGCTGCAGCCCCAAAGCGTGGCCTTGATGGGGCAGGCATGCCCAGACCCCCCGATCGGCCTGTCCATGTGGGCTGATTGACTGCAGCCTGTTGACACTCCTACACAACACATGGTAACAGCCTTGGCTTTTGGTCCTTACATAACCCTGAGGGTATAACGCCTGTCGTTGGATCTTGCAGGAAGCACTAGCCACCAACCATCAATCAAGGACACTCGTGGGTATTTGAATGAATGTTTTTTTCTGAGCTGTGCAATTGCCGCAGCTGTTTTGATCAATACTTGATATGGTCTTTCTATTGGTCCCATACAGCACGTCCAGAATGGAGTGAGTGGGATCAGCGTTGAGAGTCACAAGATGCAAGAGATGTTTAGTCACTTTACATGCAGTGCAAGAGCAAGGAAAGAGATAGTGCATCCTGGCTCCCCTCCCAAGCAGCTGCAACGGCCCATCTCAACAACAAAGTGTCATTCATACAGGTAACAGCTGTATTCCATAAAAGTCACAGCTGTGGTCCAGCTGAGGATGTTTGCACTGAAGCTGACAGTCAGAGGGAGAGGAGGGTATACCCTTCTTGACTGGCGCAGAGCATCAGCAGCCTGCCGAGCTATTCGACTGGCCTCGGTGTCTATGGCCCTGGTCTCTGGGTCATTGGCTGACTCTATCTTGGTGTGGTCTATGGCGCTCATGATGCCGGTGCCCTCAAACAAATCCCGTAGGATCTTGGCGTTGTCTTCATCCTCTGCGCAGCATGACACCAGGTCGCAACACAGGGTTTGAAGTCGTGCTACAGCAGACAGGCCATGCTTTGTCTGCTGTAGCGTGCCAAAGAAGCTGCAGCACCGTGATGGTGATGGCTGGAGACAATCTGGAGGAGGAGGAGGAGGAGAAGACGAAGGAGCCTACAAGCTTTTGATGGCCAACAAGACTCAGAACATGTACAAAACATGGCCAGAATCTCACATCTTCATCCATTCTCGACAATGTATGGGATAGTGAAGTATAGGCAAGCTGCCATTGCAAGGAAGTGTTTTGCCATCTGCATCACATGCTGCATGTAAAAGTCCTTAAAACAGCATCAGTACTGCAGTGGTGGTTCCAGCGCTTGACACTGCAGTCAATCTAAGGTGGCACAGGCATCATTTGTCCATGATCAGAACTTGCCAACACAAGCAAGATGAGTCCAACTATCTCAAGATCATGCATCAAGGGCTAGAGCCTGCACCGGGGTTAAGCATAGCTGCATGCACCAGTGCTCATGCTGATGCTTGTATGAGGAGAGATCTGATGCTGCTGCTGCTCATGCTGATGCTGATGCTTGTACAAGAAGAATTGCTCATGCCAATGCCAATGCTGAGACCCCCATGCTCATGCCGACAGTCTTGCTGATGCTCATACTGATGCATGCTTGAGAAAGCAGAGCACAGGCTTACTTGGTTCAGCCGCAGCAGTATCGCTTGCACTGTCGGTAGCACTAGCACGGCCAGCAGAAGCTGAGTTGACGCTGTCAGCAGATGCAGAAGTGGCCGGCTTCCTCTTCTTGGAGGTGCTGCTGGTTTTGGGATGATCAGCCAAGGGGGGTGGGCCTGCTTTGGGTGGGGGGTCCCTCTCGTCAGGGCTAACATCTGATTCAACAGACTCAGGGCCATACCCTACACACTAGTTATGTGTCTCAGGCAAGCTTATCAAGTTGTACGCCTGAGACAAGGTGTGCAGCAAGTCTCATGTGATGGCATTATTGCTTGTGAGAAGTGGAGGAAGTTTATATACAAATACAGAGCACATGTGCATGAACCAAGGGGGTATGGATTTGGTTGAAAACAAAAAGGCTGTAACAAAACTTCATGGAGCACATGAGGGCAGCTTCTAAATTTTAGTCCATGTATGACATCAGCGGTTGAATAGTTGAGGCGCTTAGCGCCAACAAAAATTGGTAGATACAGCTTGGTGAGGATACCACTCAGTTATCTTTAGTAAAAGGCGAAAGATAAATATGACGCAGTGGTAACCTCGCTATGATGGCATCTGGAACGCACTGGGGATGCATATATACTTGTTTCAGTATTGCTAAAATCCACTAGGTATGGGCTGACCTAGGGTTAGACGAAAACCCTAAACTGATACTTGGCACTTCCGGCTGCTCTTTAGTTGAGCATCACTGCTTGATGTTCACCATGACAATGATTCAAGATGCATGCGCATGCCACACACAGCCTGCAGTCATCATGCTAGTGCTTCGCCTACGGAATCCCTACTCAAAAGCAGCATGACACAGAGCTTCCAGCATGCAATATACAGCACAGCACTGAAAAAAACAGCAGGACAAACTATGTTGGACAAGGCCTCCACGATTTGAGCTGAACCTAAGCTGGACAGCAAGTACACTGCCATGGATGATTGCTTTGATATTGAACGGGAAAATGAGGGCACCTTCAGCATGGTTGAGCTCTGGCAAGGGCGCCTGTTCAGCTGCCAGGGTAGCAGTCACCTCCCGTTCACGCTTGCAAAGATTTCTGACGTCTCAGTGGCGTTAGCATACTCATCTCCTAGGGTGAACAAGTCCCGCATGTCTTTTGCCTTGAAGAAACGCTTCTGCCGAGGGTCACTCAGAACCTGCAGCACCACTCTGCCCTTCAGCATATGCTTGCCTCTGTGGCACCCAGATGACCACCACAGCTTGGCCGGCTGAACGGATAAGCCTTGCAATGTTTGCAAAATACTCTTTTCGACATGCCTTGCAAAGAAATAAGCCTCATTCACGCTGCAGACTGACATCATAGGGTGAGGACAAATCAACACTGTAGCCCCAATAACGAGTTGTGCTGTTGTAGGAAGATACGGACTTGACCTGCACAGCATCTTCTAGCCAACTTACACCATCAACTCCAACAGCTGCTTTGGAAACAGAACTGGGTCAGTCTGGTTGGCAGCCATGTGAGTGGGGGACGACCGTATCTAGGAAGTATGCTGTCTGCAGGCTGTCTGCCTGTTTTACCAACCCGAAGGTGCCGCAAATTTAACGCTCAGCCGTGCAGTACCACTGCATAGCTTTATTTCTAGCCTTCTGTTGTTGCCTGACACTTCATTCCGAGGGGAAAAAGCTTGCCCAAGGCAGAGTGGCCCGGAGACAACTGATTGCAACAAATGCACTCAGCTAAGACCTGATCCCACTTACACGGGCGTAAAATTGGCGACGATAGTCACCACAGCAACGACAATACCTTGTTGGTGAGGAACTGCTTGTAGATCTGGCGCTGGTACACCTTCTCCTCAATGGTGCCGCTAGTGATGAGGCGGTATACAGTCACCTCTTTGCGCTGGCCTATACGCCAGGCACGCTCCCGAGCCTGCATGTCTGTGGAAGGATTCCAGTCCGGGTCATACACCACCACCCTGCACAACCCAACATCCTGCTATCTGGAGGCTCCAGACATCTCACTTTGACCTCCCTCCAAAAGGGGAGACCAGCAGCAATCAGAGGTAACACCGCAAAGGACAGGTTTGCACCGGCTGACCTGGAGTTTGTGCTCACTGATGCTCATTGCAAGTCAGCTTTGTGTTGCTTGGAATGCTCGAGGCAACAGGACAACAGAATAAAGGCAACAAGACATTGTCACCCTAGAGCAGGCCACCATGTGCTACATACTGTCATACCTGTTGGCTCCAGTCAGGTTGATACCCAGGCCACCAACTTTGGTGGTCAGCAGGAACACAAATACATCTTCATTGGTATTGAAATCGTCGACAAGGCGGGCTCTGAGGTTGACAGGCGTGGAGCCGTCCATGCGATGGTAGCTGAGGCCCGCCCCTTGCACGCATCTCTCCAAGATGTCCAACATCTGCTGTGTCTGTGTGAACAGCAGCGCCCGGTGCCCCTGCTGCTTCCAGTGATCCAGCACCTGTAGAAGCTGACTGTTCAGTCATACCAAGATGGTGAGGCTGGGTTACTTGGGTGATGAGAGGCCATTACTAGAGGAGGCAAGGGGACTTGATTGCAGAGGGGGACGGGGGTACTAGAGGGGTATGCTAGGGGGGCAAATGGAGGTGACTAATGGCACAGATGGGTACCGAGCAGTTGCCAGGCACAGACCTTCATGAGGACTGTGAGCTTGCCAGACTTCTCAGGCTTGCCATACTCCTCTGAAGCTTCCCACTTGGTGCGCTCCAACAGGTCAGGGTGGTTGCAAATCTTGCGCAATATGTCGATGCCGGCCAGAGCTTGGCGGTTGCCAGCAAAGATGGCATCCACCTCTTGACTGTTCAGGTAGGCTCGGTACAGGTCCCGTTGGTCCTTGCACAGCTTGCAAAACAGCACCTGCGCTGAAACATGGGCTAAGGGGTGCCCAAGGGGGTGCCAAGGGGTGCCAAGGGGGAGTTCAGAGGATATCGAGGATGTGCCGACGGCCCGCCAAGCCGATGCTAAGGGCTTGCCAAGCGGGAACTTAGGAGTAGTGGAAGGGCCACCATGGGGGTGCCAAGGGGGTAGCAGGGGTCACACATGCAACTGCTGTCAATATTCAGCCTGTAGCAATAATGACATAGCAGGGAAACTGCGACTGGTCTTAGTGCAGCAGTGGCATCGTAGATGCAGGGACTTGTGTAGCTGCGGCAAACATTATATGCGGCAGACATTGTACAATAGCTGTTGTCCTCAGACATAGACACAAGATTTGATTTGCGCCAAGCAGGCTCCCAAACAATGTGATTTGCGCCAAGCAGGCTTCCAAACAGCTTGACAAGTTGCAGACAGCGAGGGGTGGTGGCCAAGCAGCAGAACACCCATCGAAGTGCATCAGTGGTTTGCACCTGCATGGGAAGACGGGATCCTAGTGTGCTGTACTAGGATCTTGAGAGTGGCAGGTGTGTGAAAGTACTGCAGTGGGACGTGCAGTAACAGATATGCAAGATTTGCACTAGGGTGTACAGCAGCTTGTAATGTAACTAGTGCAGTAGGATCAAGGCACCTGTTCAGTCTTTTTGGGCAGCTGGGCACTGACATCAGCCTTGCGCCGGCGCAGCAAGTAAGGGGCAATCAGGTCACGCAGCACAACAGCACACTTGTAGGCGGTGGACACCTGCAACACAAGGCATGCCGATGCTTCAGCCGTCTTCACGCATTGCACAGTGATGAGCGGTTGTGCATACAGACTGCAGATGCAGAGCAGGGGCTGGCTTGTGCTCTTCAGTTTGCAAAGTCAGATCCAGTTGACTGGCTTATGCACTGCAGTTGCACGTGCCAAGGGGACCCATGGTACCGCAAAAGGAGGGTGCTAGGGTGAGTGCTGCGCTGGCTGCCAGAGGGGTAACCCAGGTGAAATTGAGGGGCTGCCAGGGGGGTATGTCACAAAATTTGGAGGGGTGAGGGGGGGGTCCTTGGGATCACTAAGTTCACACATTGAGGTGGGGTCACACCCAAGGGACTCCACCAGGGGGTCAAGGACTGCCAACAGGGGGTAAGGGCTACCCGTAGGGGTATGCAAAGGGTTTTCAGGTGATTCCCATGGGGCAGTGCACAGGTAGAGAGCTGTGCCTGTTGCAGAGCTAGAACCATTTGGATAAACTCGTACCATGTCAAACAAGGCAACATACACTCTTACTGTATGCCAGCAATGCCTGATGTCATCATGACAAAGCTGCAATGTACCTGGATCTGGGAAGCATTGGAGTAGCCGCCAATCTGAATAGGCAGGGCAAACTGTGTGGTGAACACCGGCAGGGTTCCCAGTTTGCCGGGGAACACATAGTCAAACAGCGACCACAGCTCAGCCAGCCGGTTCTGAATGGGTGATCCACTCATGATGATCCGGTGCACAGTCTGAAGCTGCTTGGCTGCCAACGTGACTTCCGCATCTGGGTTGCGAATCTTGTGGCCCTCGTCCAGGATGGCATAGCCCCAAGCCACATTCAGCAGCAGGTCCCTCTGGAGGCGCAGCTGGTCATAGCTGGTCACCAAAACCCCAGCAGAGCTGTCAGCAATTGATCGAATCAGCTCCCTGCGCAAGAGAAAAGAATGACAATGCTTTTGCTAGCCAACATGTCTGATTGCATAGTACGTGCGTGCCCCCAATAACACTTGGCAGGGAAGACAAAGCAACTGGTGATTTGCACTTTGCCTCTTCACTTTATGCTTGTGTTCACTTTGCGGCAGAAGTATGAAGCAGTAAAAGAAGTCTGTGCAGTTTGATCAGCAGCAACAGAAGAGCCACCTTGGGCAATATACTCCCAGTTTGTTTCGACCCAGTGTCAATCAGGTAAAGTCAAAGACTGAATTGATTGCATTGTGAGCAAAGTGTTGCAGTGTAGACATGTCGCCCATCTCCAGGGGTCGTGTGGCTCAAAATCAGGTTGCAGCTCCATTTTGGTGATGCAGATGCTTATGTTATGACATGAATAGCAGTTGTGCCACGCTCAGGCGCAACTGTAGTAGCAATTGTGTCATGCTCAGGCGCAACTGTAGTAGCAGTTGTGCCATGCTCAGGCGCAACTGCAGCAATGATAGCACAAGCATTGAATTGGAAGCACCACTGAGAGGGGAAACCCACTGAGAGGGTACATATGACACTCAGACAGAGCTACAACACATTGTTATCATGCAAGTGAGCTATGCCTCACACAGGACTGCTGTCAGTGGTTACTTCAGAAATGCAGCCTGGCAGCGCAAGGCGCACAAGGCAGAAGTTAGACAGCCAGGCAGGACAGAACAGCACAGGATAGACAGAGCTCTGCAGCCAGGCAGAACAGCGCAGGACAGGCAGAACTGGGCAGCCAGGCAGAATAGGGCAGAACAGGCAGAACTGGGCAGCCAGGCAGAATGGGGCAGAAAAGGCAGAAATAGGCAGCCAGGCAGAACAGGGCAGAACAGGGCAGAACAGGCAGAGCTAGACAGCCAGGCAGGACAGGGTAGAACGGCACCACTCACTTGTTCTGCGGCCGCAGCTGGTTGGGGTTCTTGGCACTGTCATGCATGATGACCACTCGGAAGGGCGGGTACCAGGCCCTCAGCTCCCTGAGCCACTGCCGCATGACAGTGGCGGGGCACACAATGATGGTGGGCTTGAACATGCCACTGCGGTGCAGGCCGGCTAAGAAGGCAGCCAGCTGTATGGTCTTGCCCAGGCCCATTTCATCCCCGATGATGCCCCCTGCCCTCTGAGTGTGCAGCTCCCACAACCACTTGACGCCTGGGGGGTCATTGCGCAGCACCCATGTCAATGACACTGTGTGGGCTTTGTCGACAACGGCATACACAGCTGAAACAAAACACTCATGGCTACTGTGGCCTGATTTGGCTAGACACCTGGCAAACTTGCAAGCCTTGTTGTTGCTGAAGACCTGGATGGCTCGATCTCAAGTGCCCATTGCACTGAAGGGCAGCCTTGTTATGCCAGTTGCAACAACTTACCGGTCTTCTGGTAGTCAAAGAGGCGACTATAGATGCTGCCCGGTACTTGATAACCCCCATCAAAAAACACATCCTCTTCTGTGTCTTGATTGTCATAACCTGCATAACAGTCATGATCAGCCTGTAAAATTACCTTCTCTGAATCCTTAATCAGTCGTCTACACAGGCGGCTCTAGCAAGGTTCAAAGTGACAGCAATTTTCAGCTCATCAAGGACCTGTTGAGTGCAGGGCGACCTTGTCTAGATTATCCTGAACATGCCTGTAAACAGTACCCGCCTTGAATAAGTATCCCTGACATGCCTGTAGGACATACTGGTCTTCACTGAAGGATAAGGCCAACATGAATTTACCTCTGGAGTATTTATGCCGCCTCTGTTCATACATGTCCTCATCAGCATCATCATATTCCCCAAGGGGATCGTCAGACAGTTCAGAGTCCGTCTCAAAGGAGGCAGTGTCAGAGGTTGCTTGATCACTGCCCATTCCTGCTGCTGCCTCATCTGACAGGGAAAATTCACTCTCGCTGTCTTCATCACGTTTACGCTTTGTGATGCGCTTGCGCTTCCTGCATGCAGCACATGCTTGCTGGTACTAGCATTGTTTGTTGATTCTGCATGGGCAGAAAACATGCACAGTGCCCTGCAAGTATCACAGACGTCCATTACGCATAGTAAAAACAGATGTGCAAACAGTCTCTGCAACTGCAAGCAGTGCAAGCATCCAGAACTGCAACAGAGTGTGAATTGCATTAAAGACTGCAAAAAGATATAGGCTTGCAATTACACTGGACAACCAACATGTTCCACTTGATGTGTATGTCTTTGCAAAAAAATAAGATGTAAATGATGCACAGATGTCATGTCATTGGAATCTGCAGTTCATTGTGAAAATACCGGCAGGGGGTAATGCTGAAAGGAGTGGACAGGTCCATAGTATACATACATCCCTAAACAAGAGCTGCAAGAATGACAGGGTGACCAGAAAGAGTGAAATGAAGTGTGCAGTAACAGTGACTAGTTGAGTTCCCTGCTTGCCTGCCTGGCTTGGCCACCCTGATAGCCTTCCTGGGTGCTTTGTCAAGGGTCTGCCTACGCCTTTTCTTCGCAGCAGGAGCGGCGGCATAGCTGGAAGTGGATTGCCGCCAAAAGCCCTCATCCACTCGGCGTATCCCTTTCTGTCTCCTGGGTAGCTCAGCAGGATCCACCAGCTTGGCTTGAGTCTTCTCCGCTCTGATCTGACGATACTCATCAGCAATGTGCTTGAAAGGATCTGGTTGCGGCTGTTGCTGATCTGCACGCATGCATATAGCTCTGTCTGCAAAGTGAGATTCAGGCTACATACTTCTGGGCAACATCTGGGCAGCAAATACGAAGTGCAAAGCAGTGGCAACTCATTGTACCAGCTTTGGTTTGTGTTGCTTGCATGCCATCTGTGGTGCAACTGCACAAGTGAGGGAAGGCAAAGCTTTCTGCAGCCTCAGCATGTGCTTGACGGTGCTGGGCAGGGATTAGGCCAAAACCTTTGATGTCTCTTCTCAGAGTTTGCAGGAGACTCTGTCAGATAAACTGTGGAAGACTGACAGTTGTCCGGTAACAGGCAGCACAAACACGACAGGCCAAGTCACCAGCCTCCTGTAGGGCTGTTGCATGCTGGACCAGGATTGTTGCCAGTGATGTCAGTGCCAGCCTAGCTCAACAGTGAGTGTCTGCAAGCCCTAATGGCATATTGGTGGAGCTGGTTATACCTGCAGCTGGCTGGCTGCTGGAAGGTCCAGCTTGTCCAGCAGGAGCTGCAGCCCCGTTCTGAACCCTCCGCTCATACCCATCCAGCCTGTCAAAGGGCGTCAGCACTCCCTGCACACCTCAAGGACCATGCACTCAGACAATGCATGTCTCTGACATGAGTCCTATGCACACACGAACTGCAATACTGTTACACTTGCATCACAGCAAACTGAATGGTAGTAAGATTATCAAGATGTGCTTCAACGCTGTATGGCATGCTGCAGCGCCTGCCGCTGTTGGTGCAGCAGCATGAGTGCAATCGCGACGTGCATGGAAAGGCTGGATTGCGCTGTGTTGCTGCTACCCTGGCAACATCAAGCTGCAGCAACAAAATGGGAAGCGCAGGCATGCCACAACATGCAAGACAGTGCAAGGGAGCCCTCTGCCTGGGCACTAGTGCTGAGCTGGCTTACCGTCCTGATGAGACGGTCTCGTTCGGTCTCTACCAGTCCGCCAGCGTTTGCTGCATCCAGTTCAGCGTTTAGCCCTTCGTCTTCCAGTAGCTGAGCAGCTGGCGCAGACGCTTTCTTCTTCTGCTTGAGCTTCCTTGGGCCTGCTTTACTGTCAGAGTTGGAAGCATCGCTGACACCCTGGCCCGATTGACGCTGACTACTGCTGGGTGCAGTACCCTCTGTTTTGTCTAAAGCCACCTGGATATGCACAGGGTAGCCTTAAGATTCCATTGTTATTTACCAGAGCGATGGCCATCAAAAGGCAATACCTGCAGGCAGCTGCTGATGCTGCCATAGGCACCTATGCAGCAGAGAGACATACAGAATGCAGAATGTGGCTGATCCCATGTGCGTGGAGATCCTGTTCAGACTATGATGATATGATGCAGTAGTCCTCGCAGCCTTCATGCCAGGATGTCTCTGCGTATGGATTCTAAGACATGCGGCATCTACCTGCAGCTGAGTTTGTTTTGCATGAAGAGCTGACAGCCTTTCGAGCATAGTTGCACGCTGCAGATCACCCTGGCCCTGCCCAGAAGATTGGACAGTGGCTTGTGTAGGCTCATGATCAGCATCCTCTGCACCAGCCTCAGCTTGGACACTCTTAAGGCCATTCTCAACAGCTCGAATTTCTCGGCTGATAGCCCTCAGACGTTTTTTGACTTTCTGCGTTTGTGCATCAACTGCAGCAGGCTGATCAATCTCAGATGCTTACACTTGCCTACAGCCTATGGCACACTCAACTTGGCAATCTCACCCTCCGAAACGTCAGAGTCTAGCTGCGTGGCACGCTGAGCCTACAGGGATGTACAGTGTCAACACTGCCAACACGCAGCTTGACATAACTAACCGTACAACAGAAGCAAAAAATATTGAAATACCTCAAAGCGTGGGCGCCTTACCTTACGCAGCAAGGTTTCCTCGATCTGAGCAGCGTTCACGGCTGTTACGCCAAGCTCGTCTACAAACTCTTCATCCATCGTTCACGCGATGCAGCCTCCCTCTGACAGACTGGCAAGATCACATTGGGTCGCGCAGACGGAGATGTACAAGAGGTTGCGATCGCGGAACTCCTGAACGAGCTTTCGGAACAGGGTTAACAGACGCACATACGCACATATGCATGTGAGGGTTAGACCTGGCGGTGACACTGTATGTTTGGCCTTAGTCGCTTTTGCATATCTCTAAGAAGACCTCACACACACGGTGCCGCTTAAGAGTCAGTCTTTTGTCGGCCTCCGCCAGTGGTTAGCTCCAAGTACCCGACTGCCTGAGATACTCGACTGCAAGTATGGCCGCGACTAAAATGCGTTGGGGAGACAGTCTGGATGAAGACCTAGGAGACGATTTGCCAGCTGACTCGGTTGTTGGGCCTGACGCCAAAGGTGTGAAGATAGTCACTCAATACCGGAAAAACGACAAGGGTGACACAGTAAAGACAGTAGTCAAGACAAAGTTTACCAAGGTCGAAAGGAAGGTGTACAAGGTACTGCCGAATGCCACACAGCAGTACAGTTCTGCACCAAAAAAGGCCTGCTGTGTCCTTACGATTCACACCTTCCCACTGAAGCTGAGGTCCTTCTGCAGTCAGCACTAGAGCGAAGAGAGTGGAAGAGATTTGGGGATGCTGTGGCTCAGCAGCCAGAGCACAGTGTTACTGTACAGTCACGAGAAGATGTGCCTTTTGAGCGTACAAAAGCACAGAAGAGCACAAGGGATGAGAAGCAGCAGCTCAGTCTTCAGAGTGCTATGCAATCAAACGACAAGAATGCAGTCACAGCCAAGTATGCCTTCCTTTGCGTATTCCTATTTTCCAGTGGAAAGCAGGCTGCGTTGTAGCTGACTTTTGTGTGCCTTGTCTGCAGCTTGAAAGACATGCTGTATAAGAGGCGGATGGAGAGGCAACTGGCAGCAGCTAGAGGAGAAGGACCTGCCCCTGAGAGGGCTCCTGATGATGTGAGTAACATTGCTTTTGTACTAGTTGTGCAATAGTTCAGTGGGGGATGTGTACTACAGCGCTTCTCTGTGCTCTACCTGCCATCTCAGTCCCAGGACTATCGGGTGCAGCACAGTATGATGCACACGCTTGTTTAAGGTTGTTGTTCAGAGTTGGGTGCTGTGCTTTGGTTTTGTTTCAGGATATAGGGAATTTGCGCTGGGGCGTCAACACAGGTTTGTTTACTGGATATCTTGTGCATATAGCAAGTTGTGGCTTTATGCAGTATAATCACAATGCACTGCGAGCTGAGTGGCAAGTGTGGTCACGTCAGGAAATTGCCGTACATGTTGTCAACACAGCAGAGTTTCTTTCATATATCCAGCAAACTCTATTGAGTTTGCCAAACATGTCCTGATCTCTATCACTGCTTTTGTGAGGAAACAAGGTGATTTGTGACTGCTGCTGCCTAGTAAGTATGCTGGGTGAAGATCTTCCTGCTAGCCCTGCAGCTTAAGTCCTTCATTTGCAGTAAGTCTTCTCAGCATCAGAGGCAACCAGCGTTTTGGCCTGCTGCCAGGCCTCTGCAGGTGTCACTTTATGTATACTGCTCCGTGACTATTTTGCGAAGTGGGTACATTTTGCATTAGGATACAGGGGGTTTGTTTGCTTCCCTGGGTATACTCACAAAATCAAGGGTATGGGCTGCGCTCGTATGCAGAGTGGCAAAGCTCACATTCTGTTGCAATGCAAATGACCTAGTTCTCAGATAGCGTTTGTGCTTATGTCTGGTGTGGTTGTATCTTGATGCAGCCGTACAAGATCTTTGAATACTGAATAAGTGCCATGATTCTGTATGCATTCAGGATACAAAATCCTGTATTGGTTGTGAAACACGGCATCGTCTATGGCGCAGGCTGGGTGTAAACATCAATGGGTTTCCGTATGTACTTGCACTTGCCTAAACCCCCCGGTGCTTGCAAGCAGAGTAGGTGAGCACTTGTGAGTGTACGCAGGACGGTACTCCTGGTGGCATGAGCAACCTTCCAGCTGCTGGAGCAAAGACAGGAGGCTATGTTCCACCTAGCCTCAGAAATCGTGCTGCTGGTGATACGGGCGACAGCATGAACAAGAGACGAGAGGAGAACAGTGTGCGTGTGACCAACTTGTCGGAAGACACGAGGGAAGATGATCTGCGGGTAGGCATGGCTGACAGATCCTGCAGCGTATTTTTTGTGGGCCAAGCCACCCCTGCAGCCATGACCCAATGTCTTTTGAGTTGCACAAGGCTGGGTTTGAGAGAAGTCTGCAGCTGTACATACCTGCAAACTATTGAACAAACGGCATGAGAGACCCAGCATTGGCGGGTGTGGTTGTTGAGTGGACTGCACCGCTGACTGCTGTCCAATGGCTGCTTGTGCAGGAGTTATTCAGCCCTTTTGGACCTATCAGCAGGGTATACATTGCATATGATCGGGATACTGGTGAAAATAGAGGCTTCGCCTTTGTGAACTTTGTATACAGGTATGCGGCGCCATTGATTGAATGCAAGCTTGCGGTCTGCTGATCGCTATAATGCAACAGCTGTTACATCGTGCTGTACAGAGCTACGCAGCAACCTGCTTGGTGCCCTTGCATGCTGATTAGAGTCTCATTGGCCTCCTTTGTGGGCTCAACGGCTATGTTCTTTTTCACAGGGAAGATGCAGCCAAGGCCATCAATAAGCTAGATGGGTATGGGTATGACAATCTTATATTGCGGGTGGAGTGGGCACAACCTCGGGCAGAGCGATAGAATCTGAAACTGACGTTTTGTGGTGAAGCTTAGAGTGTTTCCCCGCATCATCTTGTCCTTGCAACCCTTCCTTGCTTTCACGCCATTTTATTGTGCATCTGCTGGAATGCGGTGTTTATTAGAGTTCACAGCGCCTTTTCCGGCCTTCTAATCCAGAGCATGACACCGCTAGCATCTGTGCGGTGTCATGCTGTTTGATTGAGAGCAAGTCACTGCTAGTAACAGGAGGCTTCTAGCTGCGCTCTAGCAACTACCAAGGTGTGGTGGAAGCTTGCCTTAGTCATACGTCTAAGATTGCTCGTGATCGTGGTATGTCAAGTCGCGAAAGCATGATAGCCACCTTGTCCTCCATTGCAGTTCCTGTTCGCTGCGAGTAGTGCATTTGTGAGTTGGGTCGAAGTGTACCTCCTGTAACTACCAGCTTGGAACTACCATGATGGCAGGGCTGAGTAGCTGTCCTCGCGTCGTGCATGGCAACCAGAGCTTTGACACCAAATGCTACGCAGCAGCACGCTTAGCACAGAAGCAAGCATGTGTAGCAACTGGGACAAGCATGCAGCTGCAACAGCGTTCAAGCGTATTTACCAGTCGACCGGCTGTAGTCGAGGTCGTTAGCTTCAAGTTCATGAAGAAGCTGGGGGTCAAGAAGCCTGGATTTCTACCAGACTTTGGCAAGGTGAGCTCAGCAAACCCCGCCATCAAGCGTAGTGGCGCATAAAACTGCCCTTCTGAGTGCCCTCTTGCACGTGTGCCCTGTTTGCTGTCCACTTGCAGCAGGACTCTGTGTTGACAAATGAGTGGGCGTGCAGGCCAAACGCCTAGCTGTAATTGATAATTTCTTTACTCATCATGACAGATCCACTCTTGACAGCATCCTGGCAGATGATGCACAGATTATTGAGCAGGGCGCCAAAGTCCGCACATACAATAAGTCAGAATGGGTTAATCTAGTCACCAACCATGTAATTCCTGCTATTCCTAATTTCAAGTGGGGGCACGCCACAGATGGAAGCAAGGATGATGATGGGTACAGCGTCGTTACTGTTCAGGTTGCCCTCTGCAGCTGCAGCTGCTTAAAGACACCTGGCTATCAGAAACTGGTTTTCATCAGCTGATCTTTGGCATTCAGGCAACAGGAAAGCATTCAGGAAAGGCCTTCCGCATACCTGGCTCAGAGTTGCCAAAGGTAAATGCAGAGCAAGTGATGCCCCAAGATACTCTGGTTGCAAATTCTGCTAGCAATGGCTTGCTGCAGCAAGAGATGCATTGAGTATCTGCTTTGATCCACAGGTAGAGCCAAAACAAGAAAAGTTCAAGCTGCAAGAGGCTACACTCAAGGTGAAGGTTGAGGATGAGAAAATACAAGAGATTGTGGTGGGTTTCCGCTATTGATCTGTCTACCATCGTGATGTTGGATGCTTGCATGCAGTACAAATCCGTTTCAAATTGTGCATTGTGTGTGCAGATGGAGCCAGCAAAGGGTGCTGGTTTCCTGGCCATGTATGAAGCCATTGGTGGCAAGGTGTCAACTGCATAAGCAATTTACTAGACACTTGAAGAATTGCACAGGTCTTGGATTGCAAAATCCCCAAAGCTATCAGAGAGGCTCAAGACCTTGGCAGTGTGCCACAAAACAGTGGTCTTATGGTTTCATTTGAAAGTGAAAGCGTCAGACTCTTATGTACATTGGATATGAAAGTGTACACTGGATATGAAAGACAACTAGCTGGACTCGGACCAGGAGGCATGTCTTTGGAGGCAAGTCTCTGCAGCATAGCGATTCATCTGCGCTTGGCATTGCTTGGCAAAACAATCCAGCAGAACCTCAGTGCATGTTGCCATTCCTCATGCAATTGTAACATGGAAGCTGTGAGCTTGCACATGATGTCGTGAGCGACTTGCATGAGCTTATCATGCTACATACAATCCATGCTGTCCTTCCTACTGGTGAAGCAAAAGTGCTCAATGTTGAGGCTGTTTTGTCCAATTCGATGTTTGGCACCTTATATTGCACTAGCTGTACAACTGCCAGTGAATCATGAGATGCTTTATCTGACACTATTGTTGGAAAAGTCAAATAAGTCATAAAGGCCTTACACGTGTTGTGGCATCTAGATTCCAGACATAGATCATTAAAAGAAGTGGATCAGGAGGAACCTCTTGATGCTTGATCCCAGAATCTCCATACTGATACATAATATGCAATCAAGCAATCACGAACATGGTGTTGTGGGGACGTTAATTTTGACAAGCTCTTCTGTCAAAAATGCTTTCAGCTTGGGCATCATTCGAAGCATCAGCTGAGACCAAGCCGGTGATGGTGTTGACTTGGAAAGAATCTGCAGAAAAGCTTAGAAACTGAGCACACATTCAGAACTCTACCAACTGTCATGGCCCCCAACAGCAAATACCAACAAGGTCACTACATTGTATGCACATCCATGTTGCATTGAACATCAGTATTTGTTAGCAAAACCCTCCAGATACTCCCAACTTTGCAAAGCCACATCATATACAGCATACACAGCAATGCTGCCTGACTTTTAAGTAGCTTACCACAAAGTGTTCAAGTGCATACAGAGCACATCTTCTGCCCAACTGTGGTGCATTGAAGTTCTCAGCCAAGTCATAGATCTCAGCCAAGTTATCATTGTTCAGCTGCTTGCTGATGGTCTCTTCACAAAGGTGCTTGAGGCCATCTAGCATGTACTGGTCAGCAGCTCGCAGAAGATCCTCTGCAACATCGTCTGTGACCTCTGTTGAACCTGCATAGCGTGTGTGGTCAATTGCAGACCTGATCCAGACCATACATGAAGCAGGAACCGACTGTGAAACGTGTCGGACCGCAAGTCAGGAGCCAAAATCTACTAGAGCATGACTCACAAGCATGTAGCTGAACCTAGATGCACGTGCATTTGTTGGCAAATGCTGGCTGCCAACAAGCTTGACAAGACCAATAGACTTTGTGCTGTTTCGGAGTAACCAAGTCAGGACTTACTTGTGTAGATGGCGCGCATCATTTTCTCAAACACCTGGAAGCTGATGTTGGGAACTGGAATGATGCTGGCCTCCTTCTCTTTGTAATGACCATCAAACATGGCCCTGCAGCATCAGTGAGCTTCAGCGCACCAAGGTAGTACAACCCATGCAAACTTGTAAGAGCACAGTTCCACACACACTCTCACACAATGCTGTATATAAAGCATAATTAGTAGACATCTTAGCATGCAGGTGGCCTGATTCACTGGACAGCAAGCATTGAAATTAAGCATTGAGACAACTTACCTAAAGATGTCTGATGATGCCAGTAGCGCAATTCTATGGGCGTAGAACTCTTGCCCTTCTACCAGGAATGTGACGTCCGACAGCGTCTGGTTGTTGACATACTTCTCACCCAGATACACATGAGATGGAGGCTCAGTGGGTGCACAGTCGATGGCAGCTGTTGCAGGGATTTTCTTGGCAAGCTCAAACAGCGCAGCTGCAGTACACACGCATGCAGCTAAACATACCTGAGCAATATCGGCACCCACGCTCACAGCATGCACCATTACAAAACTTGCAAATGTCTTTTTTGGGTATGGTGCAAACACAATCTGGTTGTTGCTACATCTTTGGCTGACAGCCTGGCACCAGACGTACTGAAGCACTACTAGCACACCAAAAACTGTTGGTATCTCACCTGCTGCCTCCTTATGAGAAGCAGTATCACGTCTCTGGTCTGTGAGGAGCTCCAGCAAGACATCCAAACCTTTCCTGTCTACAAAGCATAGTCGCAGGTCTGCCTCCTTCCCAAGCCAAGCAAGAGCCACAGCTACCCGCTGCTGCATCGCTTTGTCAGTTGCCTGCATGTAGAGTGAGAAGTATGGCTGGTTGCTTTGCAATGCAGCAGCGTAGGACACAGAGTTGTAGACAGAACAGTGGTTGTAGTAGCTAAACATTATGTTGCCAACTTGAAGGCTGTAACAGCCTTGGTTGGCCTTGCAGTTGATCAGCATTTCAGCTTGAATAGCACATTCAAGAACATAAAAGGCCACATCCAGCAAAACCTACTTGGGAAGAATGCATGGCATAAAGAATCTGCTTGAGCACATTCCCCTGAATCTTGTCCTCCAGCCGCTTGATAGTCTTTTGCACACAATCTTTGCTAGCCTGCACCAACCCACAAATGTATTCAGCTGTTGCCGAGAAATATGAGTCAACCCTTGCACATGCTTTGTTGTACCTGTACAATCAGATCTGCTTCTTGCAGAAGGGAGACTCCGCCCTGCCTGATGATTTCAGCAATGTTATCCTCATTATCTGCAAGCCCGTACAGAGCAAATGCAGCGTTGTGCTGCAATGTGCCGAGCTTAGATTGTAACAGCTCTAGCAGCGGCTGTAAGCCTCCAGCCTGCACTACGCCAGCCTGATTGTCTTTGTTCTGCGCCAGACGTCCAAGAGCAAAAGCAGCCATCTCTTTCAGCTGGCTGTCTGCAGCTCCTAGCATAGTAATCAGCGGAGGCACTGCGCCGCGCTGCACTATCCTGGCTTTGTAGTCTGGCTCTGTGGTAGCAAATTGACCTAGTAGCAGCGCTGCCTCTCGCTGACTCTCATTGCATGAAGAGGAGAGGAGGCCAATGACAGGCTGAAGTGCACCTTCCTCCAACACCTTCCTTTTGATGTGCAAGGAAGAGTGGACCAGGTTACCAATGACTCCAACAGCTTCGTAATGAATGCCCATGTCTTCAGCTCTCAGCATTTGTATCAGGGTTGACAAGGCTCCACAGTCTACAATGAGGTTCTTGTTTTCCTCGTTCTTGAAAGCTAGGGTTCGCAGCGCGCCTGCTGCAGCTCGTTGCACCTGCATTTGGTCAAGCACAAGGAATTGAAGCAAGCTAGATCATTTTCTGAATTGGGAACACATGTCATGTCATATACCACAGCGTCAATACGCTTACAATATGCATATGCTGACAATGGACTTCTGCATTACAAGAACAAGGTGCAAGGCCCAGCAATTAGCAAGGCTTTGCAAGGCCTCAACAAGACATGATGGCAACATTACAGCAGTGCTCAGAGTGTATGTGCATGACACAGCATCCAGCCAAGAGAACAAGCAGCATTCTTTGTTGAGCCGTCACTGTAGCTAGTTGAAGGAGCAATGGCACAGAATACCATGCAATAAACAGCCAAGGTGAAACAATGTGCATGGGTAAGTTTTCTCTCACAAGCAAAGCATCAACCAAACTGACGTATTTCAAGACCAGACAATCCTGTAGTCAAAGTCATGATGAAGGCTGCACAGGCTGTCAAGTCATAAGACAAGTGCCATGTGCCTTGTCCAGCAGGTGGTCAAGCCTTACCTTAGCATCATAAGCCTCCAGAAGCATGACTAATGGGGGTATGCCACCTTCAGCTCTGACTCTGCTCTTGATTGGGACATTCTCATGTGCTAGATTGGTGATTGCATCTGCTGCCCTTCGAACAACACTTGCACCAGGCATTGGACATCCAATGTTCTCCGTATGGCGTTTGAGAATACCCACCAACCCAGCCAGGGCTCCAGTGTCGGCGATGCTGTGCTGATGCTCTGGTTTAATAGCAAGCAATCCAAGAATAAAGCATGATTCCTTTTCAACATCTTCGCTACTGCATCAATGAGAAAGACACAATCAGCTTGTGAGCTTGCAAAATTGCTGTTGGCGCACAAATTTGTTACCTTCTGTCCTTGCTGTCCAAGCCTGGTGCTGGGAAAAACGAAAGCAATGGGACAATATGGTTGATGCCTCCTTCGGCAACAACAAAGTCCACGTTCTCCTCTGCAGTAGCAGCAGGCACATAGTTGGCAGTCAGGTTTGCCAATGCTTTTAGTAAAAGCACTGGTCACAGACCTGATTTGCTGAGCTCTGCTAAGCTGTGAGCAGCTCTTCGCAACACCACACGGTCCACATTGTCTGGAGACTTCTGTGTGCATGCTTTAATGACACTAAGCAGTCTTTTCACCTGCAGACAGTACTTTGGAATTGGAACTGAAGGTACAGCGAAGATTCAAACAGGCAAAGCTGCCATACCGTACCTGAGCAGGCACATTGTCTTTCTCTCCTCCAGTATGTCCAGCCACAGCGCTGCTGTACGTAAATGTGTCCGCCAGCTTGCGTTTATGTCCTTTGCGTTCGCTATCGACTACTGCACTCATGAGTTACTTGCGACTGACTGACAACGCGCCGCACTCGCAGCCCAAATTGCCTGCTCTGATTCAGATTGCATTCATTCAACAACAGGAGAGTCTTTTGCGGGAGCTTGCGGTTGAAATGTCTGTCCGGGTGCAAGTGGAAACACGGGGCCAGTAAGGCTCGTCGCGCGCTTGCTGACAACAATCGGAACAGAACCACGGACTACAAGACGGGCCAACTCAGAACTTGACTGACATTGCAGCGTTGGCGCTCAAGTCGAAGTCCTTGCATTCAAGTTCACTTCAAAGCATGCCCAAATTCTATCAATTATGCATTTAATAATATCAATCAATAATACTGATTTTCCCGAAGGGAGACCTGCGTCTCCTACAGTGTACTGTGCCGTCGCTTTCAGCTAGCGATGGTGACTTTGCACTTCACGGCAGTCTGATTGGTACTGAACATGCAGTCGCAGCATATGAGTCTGGGTATCGACGACGACATCGCTGAGACACAAAAGCTCTTGACTGTTGTCACTCGCCCTATCGTCCGGGATCGCTTGATACAACTGCTCGGGTCCCTTCAGCAGGTACATTCTCTCCTGTGCCACTTCAGTGTGCCCAAGCTGGTCTCAATTTGCTGTAGTGAATAAGGTAGCTCAGGCGGCTTTCGTTCGCTTATCGCGAGCTCATACGCTTGCTTCCCTTGGGCACACGTACGCGTGCACAATTCCATGTCGCCAACTGCCGCTATCCCTGCTTAATTTTTTGTCCTTTTCCACTCTTAACGCACCGCTCTTCGCGGCACCTCACACTGGACGTTGAGCTGTTACTCTGGGTCACGCTTTCTCTTGGCCATTTGCAGCCTGCTGAGTACCTTCTCGAGTATGTGCTGCTTTTTCTCTATTCAACAGACCCAGACTGTTGTGTGTTGTACAAAGTCAGTGCCAGGGCAACTGTGGGGCCTTTTGAACGTGATTGTAGTGCAAGTCACAGCATAATGGACAGCTCCTGCTGATGTCTCGTATTGTGAGACCTCACAGAAATGCAGCTTGCTGAAGTGACGCCTTCTTGTTCAGAGCAAATTGCAGCTTGTGCATGAAGCTGGTCAGCAAGTTCACAGTCATGGAGGCCAAGCATTCTCAAGTGGGTATGCAGCAGGATTCGAGTTTGCCTCTAGCTTGAGCGGTGAGCAGCTGCAGTTTGCAGAACAAATGAGGTCTTCAGGTATGGCTTGGATTGGGATTATGCAACAGCGCATGCACCTGTTTTACAAGGACTGAATACATCTTTGTATGCTGCAGAGCAACAAGGGAATGGAACACTCTCTCCATTTGATCCAGTGTGGTCTGCGCCGCTCAGCACATCTCAGAAAGCAACTGCAGGTGTGAGCGCGTGACTCATGCATAGCAAGGGCTGAGTGAAGTTGCACAATCTCCGGTGTTGTGTTACATGGTGCTGCTGGATGGTGTTTCAGCTCAACACATACGCTGATGCAGTACAAAATTTACATACGTACACAATCTTTGGTCTGCATGCAGGTTCTACTGTACCTTCTGGGCATCCGCTGTCTCTGCTCTGTGGAGCAGATAGTGACATATCTACAGCTAACCAGCTGACTGTGAGGGATGCTGCAAGTAAGGGTCTTGATCTTTTTGAGCCTGTCTTAATCGTACAGATACGTGGTAACAGCTTGTCTCAGCCATGCACTGAGCATGGTTTTGTGCAGACGGTATGCAGGGCGCAAAGAGCAACAGTGGCCCAGTCCTGCCGGCATTTGCGTATGGCATGAATCTGCAGCTGGTCAGGGGACAGCCTCAGATCCCCATGCAGCCTTTCAGGATTCTAACAACATGCAGCTGGGAGCAAAATGCCTACACTGTCAAGATATATGTCCCGCTGCATGGGGTTAAGACTGACCTGCTGCGAGCAGTTTTTCAGCCTCACACTTTGGACATCAAGGCAATCAATCTGCAGGTGGGTGCAAATTCATGTTCAGAGCTTGGTATTGGATTTGTCAGTCGTTGCTCGTTGAGTTCTTCGATGTGATACCGACACACGACATCAGATGCTACTGCTGGCTGCAGGCTCATTGTCAGCAACAACCTGCCTGTATGCTCTGTGTGTGAGATCACATTTGCCTGTTATGCGCAGGGGCATAATTACATTTTTAGCATTAAGCAGACATACCGGCCTGTCAACCCTGATGGGTGTTCAGTCGTTGCCAGTAAAACCAAGAAAAACATTCTGATCACCATCTCGGTAAGAGCACAATGCATAAGTTGCGTTGCATGTAAAATAAAGAAAACAGGGCTGGCAAGTAGGTAGAGGAATTGTCTTGATTAGCATGTCATACACGCCTGTTTTCAACACGCCACATGTTTCTGGCTTCTCACCTCTTCAGCTGTGATCTAATGACACTTTGCTAGCATTTGATTGCATTATCTTGCTTTGCAGAAAACCCACAGTAACACACAAGAGGAGAAGCACTGGCTTGATCTACAGCGATGACTCGCAATATGATGATCCACGGGATTTGCTGATCCTCAGCGGGCACACACTCTCCGTGTACACTACATTCCAGTCAGTCACCGGTCTGTCTTCAGAACTTGCTTTGTGTCTGCTTACTAGCGTAACGCAGGCCCTACTGAGCACTGGCTTGCATGTGGCCTGGTCATCATGGTTGAACCGGTATGGAGTCTGTCATGATGACCATGAAGCTGTGCAACAGTCTTATCTGCTTCTGCATTGTGGCATGCCCGCCTTCAGAGCTGCATTCTGTTGTGAAATTTCCGGCTTATCTCTCTCGAATGTTATATTGTGTCTGACACTAAAGCTTGAAAGGGTGATGCTCTGTGTGCCTGGAAGCACATTTTGGCACAAGGTATCAATACATTATAATGCTAATGTGTGTATGTCATAAACAGACAACCTGAGCTCGTGCCTGTTTGCTTGTTTGGCTTGCACCTCTGTAGAAGCTGCTACAGATGAATGCATACAAAACTATGAATGTTACAACATTTTGTAATTACTGTTCGAGACAAACTTCATAGGGAACCATCAAACTTTTGCAAAATTGTTACAACGAACTCACAGCGGCTGTGACTCACAATGCTGCCGTGTGATATAAACTCTAAAGTGATTCTGAGGTGTCGTCAAGTAATCAATTTGCATGTCGTGTGTGAGCAGGAGCTGGACAGATCGCGCCGGGGAGTTACTTGTTGCAGTGAATCAAAGAATGTGTGGCAGTTAAATTCACAGTTTGCTTCTGGCTGAGGTTTGAAAGCCGTCAGCTGGTAGGTCTGCCGGCCACATGTTGTGTTTTGCATGACATTGTAACGGCTGAGACAATCAGGTGTTGTATGCAATCCAAGTGCAGCATGAGTGACCTTACTTTCAGTGACTCTTTGATTCAGACATAAAACAGCCCAATGCAATTTTGCTGTAAATCATACGCCCTACCAGGTGTCCCCTTGACGTCATGTCTGAGAATTGCTGATTCCAAGGCTGTTCGGTGACGATGAGTGGCAAACCGTCATTTGCGCAATGTTCAAAAATTATGCATGTATGGGATCACCGGGGTGCATCATAAGCTGTCGCCATGAAACCTATCACGTTGTTGTGTCTTGGTCTTGCGATACTACTCGTCTGTGGCACATGCACAGTACGGTCGGAGTGTTTGGTCAGATCTTTCAACATAAGCAGCCAAAACTTGCAGTACTTCGCCAATTTGTCGCGAATTGTTCTTCCGTGCACGCCTGAGGGAGTGAAGTAAGTTTGCTGACAGTTCCTGGACAGTATTGTTCCGGTATTTGGACGTCGAGCTCTCATGATTCGGCCGTGCATGTAGTATAAGTAAGCACTACATAGACGGCGAATGCATCGATATTGCCTGCACCGCCAGAGCCACAGCTAGTAACGCTTCGTGCTCCCAAGTATTTTCAAGTCCTGGTAAGTACTTACCAGAAAACCTGGACTTGGCCAGCAGGCACACGCCGTTTCTCCTCACAATAGCTCTGTGGTGCAGCCAATGAAGATAATTACAAGAACCTGTCACTTCTTGGAACACCGTATGAGTCCAGATTACAGTTCGATGACTTCACTACTTGCAACATACTTATCCCCAATATAACATACGTATATGTCAACACCAGCACCACCTGCACCAATTTTGACCTAAACTGGATTTCGGTAAAGATTGCAATCTGCTTGACTGACTTCTCTTACCCTGGTGCCATGAGCTTTTATCTGGAATGCAGCTGCACCCAGATCCTATCAATTGCCATACATACAAAGCCTACAACTATGGTGCAGCCATCGGTGTTATAGTGGCTGTTGTTCTCTTTCTGGCTTTGCTCATAGGTGGCTGGATCTTCTGGTACCGACGCCGCTCACGACAGGTGTGCAGCCCATAACTGGGGGTCTGCTCTCTTTTCTCACGGATTGCGTTTGCTGCTTTACTGCGCTGAGTTTCTTCCATGACCATAAAACAGAGCTAGTCCTGGTGGCCGCCCAAGACTAGCTTATTACATCACTTGTTGCTTTTGTCATGTCTGTCTTCCTGCTTCATGTATTGCTGTAGCACTCCTTTGTTTGCACCCTATATGATTCCGTTATGTTTTCCTTTCTGCTGTTGAGATCTCTGCTGAGGGCCGCATGAGGAGAGCTGCAAATCAAGTATGTGACACTGTTGCAGGGAGTATATGAACCCCATCAAGATATACACATGCAGCCCTTTCCGGAAGGTGCTGCTAGCCAGACCTACTCATCGTCATTGCCAGCACAGCAAACAGCCAGCACTGACCGCCTGCATCCTGGCTTCCCTGCAGCTGGTGTGTTGCAAAGCATTTGCGTTTGTGTGCATTGAGTGCACACAGCATTATAGTGCCGACTCAGAAGAGTGTTGCTGGTTCTGTTTGCTGTGTTCAGCAGCACACGCGTGGCTCAGATGGGGCCAGGCACCTTACTACATCACACATGCATGCAGATATACATCACAGTAGTTCTGTTACACAGCAGGTGTGTACATTGTATTTTGACAGCGCTGAGTTTGGCAGGGTTGGGACCTGTTCAACCAGACACCTTGTGTCCGCTTTCATAGTAGACAACAAAACACTGGTCAGAGATGCAGGAGAATGGTTCAGGCAACATCTCAGCAGTCTGAGGTTGTTGCATGGTAGATTGGTGTCATCTCGCCCACTGAGTGACAATAAGAAACTCAAGGGGCTGGTCAGAGGCTGGCATTGTGCACGGCCAACAAATTCTTTTGTGCAGGTACCACACCAGTCACGGCGGCACAAGGAGCGCCTGTGTACCCTCCATGGTCAGGTGGAGGGTTCAAACCTACTGGGGCTTCCACTCCTCGATAGCGAGTAGCAGGTGTTGCCCTGTTGGCATCTGTGTTGCTGTTTTAAGCTATGAGCAACACCGGATGTGTGCTCCATGTGCGGTTAGGTACGTGTTGCCATGGCATGCCAAAGATGTGCATCAAGCCCATGAGCTTGCAGGTATCGTTCAATTTGCAAGCTTTATGTCAAGGCAACGACATATTGATATTGAGTCTAAGCGAAGCTTGGTTACCTATACCTATGACAGGGGTCAAGCTGCAGATTTTACAGACTGTCAAGCCAAGCTCTACTAGTCTGTAGCTTCATCTCATGTCTCAAGACGTGACTGTGATAGCGTCTGTCACTGACAAGTCTTGTTTAAACTAATGCTGCAAGATTATAGACTATGTACTGTGCGGGCAGTTTTGTAGTCTCTTTAGCATTTTCTCCCATTTTGATTTTTTTTAAAAATAAAATATATCATGCGAAAGTGAGATCAGTGCGGCGCCGGCATTAATGGTGCTTGAACTGGTCAGTACTACTCAGAGCTTGCATGTTCTGCAAGAGGCATCTAAATATACAAGAGCACACGTATGGGACAAAGACCGGGCTTGCATGCATATGCTGGTGATCAGTGGTATCCTCAATTTGCAGAGTACTCAACAGCCCAAAGTAGGCTGACCTGAGGCCATAGGTTTTTGGCCTAAGCCAATATGTCGCTCACTAACCGCCACAATCGCAGGGCCTCCGCTCAACAACCGTAACGGTTGCAGGCACCAGCCTTGAACCTGGTGCCTGCAAACCAGCACTGCTTGTTGCTGTGAGATCCAACGCAGCATGGATCTCACCGTGCAGAGTGAGCTAAGCTAAGCAAGCTTAAGTCCTCCCACTGGTCCAGATGAATGGATAACATGGTTAAGGCTGGTCATGGAACCTCCTTGGACTTCGACACACCGCCACCACATGCTTTTGCCATGGGAAACGACGCTTGGCAAAACAGCTCACTCTGAGTTGACTTGGACTGTCAGGTACTAGTACAGTACATACCTGTATGTACCACTCAGACATTCTTGTGTCTAGGTACTCACAATTGCAGTACATGTATACAGCACCTGATCTGTTTGAGTAACTGACAGCCAATTATTGAATTATGTCAACGCACAATTAGTGTCCTAATCCAATCGGTGACTGTGCTTCTAGACAGTTATGTCTTAAAGTTTGAGGTCTCGATGTTTTACTCAACACTGTCAACTGCAGTAGTGAAAAGGAGTAGAATGGTTCGACCTGGTGACAAGCTTGAGCCCCCGTCATTTGCATGCGTGCTTCATGTACGATGCTTGTATATTGCTGCTGCTGCAGGACCCGCATTAATTAAGTGGCTTAGGGTTGGTGTCAGAACTGATAAAATTACGGCAGGTGTCACTGCCAACCAAAAGCACCAATGTGGCCCTATCAGGGTGACAATATTAATCAACATTTGAACAAATTTGGCAGCAATAGCGGGTGACAATGCCAGTTCCACGCCCCGCGTCATTGTCATTTACTAAATCTGTACTAGGCAGAATAGCAAGCAAGAACCAGATTGGGATGCAGCAGCAGTCTACTGCTGCACATTACAGTACAGCACAGCAGCAGCAGTCTACTGCTGCACAGCAGCCACAGTGGCTCCTGTTGCGGTCTGCTGGACAGCAGCCAAGTGCGTAGCAGCATCAGATACATGAACAGCACTGCCGTCGCTGGAGCTAGCTCCAGCAGGATATGGAACAAAGGCAGGTCTTGATTTCAGACCCAGCTCCTCAAACATCTCCAGATCAGCGTTACGCTCATTGTTCTTGGTTGTCAGCAGCTTGTCACCATCAAAGATGCTGTTGGCTCCTGCCATGAAGCACAGTGCCTGCAAGCAATTGTCACCTCAATGATGAGCTGGGACTGCACAGTCCCATAATGTTATGAGGCCAGATTGGCTGCTACGATCCCTGTCAAACTGTTGGCTCAAAAGAGCGACGCTTGTGGGCTACTGCTTGTATCCTCCCGCAGCCATGATCCCAAATTTGAGTAAACATGTCTTGAAAGCAGGCATGGAAAAGATGCGTAGAAGCACACACAGACGTCATATCACATGCTGCAACTGATGGCTCACATGCTGCACGGCGCGCCAAATCAGGGACAAGTCCCCCCAATGGATGAAGCGCTGCTGCATGTTGCTTACCTGGTCGGCGAGAGAGAAGTTGAGCCTGCCTGCTGAGAGGCGCACTACGGATCGTGGCATAGTCACTCTAGCAGTGGCTACACATCGTACAATGTCTGTAGCTGAGGGGGGCTTGTTGCCCTGCATGGGGGTGCCTGCATGTACACCATCATGCAATGTTGCAACACATCAGTGGCGCCTTCCCACTGCAATGTGCCTTGACTTGCATGAGCAAACTCTTCAGGCTTTCATTGCGGACAGCAAAACAGCAGACTCTAGTCTTCTTCACAAAAAAAGTCAATAAGGCACTGACAACGTAGCTACAGCTATACGAAGTCCTGTGACTCAGCAGACTGGGTGTCTGTAACAGCAGACTGTGGCAGTGGCTGTGTCTGCCAGACACCATTGCTTTGACCACACAGCTGGCAAACGCAGGATGGCATGTGGGAAGTTGCAATAACTGACCAATGATCTAGCTAAGACCTTGTTGAACAGCCTGTCTATGTACTTGAACATACTTGTCAGCTCACTTGAAGCTGACTCAGCAGCGTCTCTTCTGGAATCAAACACTACCTGTTGCACTGCAAGGCCCTGACCTCTTGATTTCTTATAAAGCACAACTCACGTGTACTCTCATACAGCAAGCTAATTAACAGCTGCAGCTTGAGGCATACGTTACCAGTGATGGAAGCCCCACATGTCAAAAGACCTTTGTACAGGCTTAACAGCTGATGTAGACAGGGAGCTTCAGGGTGCAGATGTCTGCCACCTCTATCAATTATGTATACACAACAGACCAGAACAAATGACATCAACAGATCAGGATTCCCAGACTGACTTGGGGTTCTTCCCAGACATTTTTGGGGGGCCCTTCAGTAGTGCTACTGGAATGCCTATGCATTTCTTTGCTCACTGTGCTGTAGTGATAACCAAGGTGACCGAATTTATCACAATCCAAGAAAAGCATACACATATTTAGGAGCACCACTGAAGGTGCAGACCCCGCAGAAAAAGGTGTCAAACAAACAATACAAAAGCAGCTACGCCCATAAGCTCCATGGGCATCACGAGCTGCTTGAGCCATCAGTATTCCGTGCACATGTCCAAACAGCAAGCATTACCAATAGCATGCCAGCTGATCATCAGCATGACGTCACTCCAGTGTGCAGCTACAATACGCATCAACTGTGCAGGTAACATTGACGCAGTGCTGATCAAAGCAGCAATCAGCACATCTGCAGGTTTCTGCTGGCAGAATCACTGCTGTACAAGAGTTGCTCACACTGTGCAGTTACTCTTACCAGCAACGGCTACAAGAGCATTGATGGGGACGGACTCAGGGTGTTCAGGCAGGGTGGCTAGCTGGTGGATGAGGGCCCACCCTGTCCTTGGGGCCCTCCCCAAGCCAATGATGCCCCCTGCACACACACTGATACCTGCCTCCCGCACACTCTGCAGCGTGTCAAGTCTGTCCTGCAGTTGCACACCCTAGTCTGTTTGCAACATGTGCTTGCTTACAGAGCATCAATCTTGCTTGACAATGGATATGACATGATGTCTCTGCAAAAATGCGTTGCCTAAGGTTGAAACTGCAAAACGCCATGGTAAAGAAATGTGAAAATTTTGCAGCGGCTGTGGTTGGCCAGGTGTGCAAGAACAACCATTGTTGAATGCAGATGAGTTGTACAGATACAAGGACCCTGTTTCAAAGGATTGATGTACAATGTCAAACACACAGTCATGAGTTGAAGACAAAGTAAGAGGAAGAATGTTACAGGACTTTTGCAAGCAGCCTGTATGGCAGTGCAGTCGTCCTAGGACAGGAGATCACCCAAGTAACGCAAAGATGTGATTCCAATGCAGTACCAAGGACCATGCAAGGCTAACAGTAGGACAGGCATGCATGTGCCTGAGTTGTACTACAATCTGGGAGCTTGAAGACAAACTAGGCTGCACAGCTGTCAGCCTCAGGAGGGGGGAATTGGGGCGGGTGGGGGGGGGGTAGGGGGGGGTAGGGGGGGGGGGGCGCAGAGAAAGAGGTATACAGAGGAAGGTACCTGGTACTTGCGACTGGAGGTGACCTTGGGGTAGTACTCAGGGCTGGTGTCTAGGTTATGGTTGTAGGCAGTAAGGCCTGCAGTTCTGAGCTGAGCTGCCCTGCTCAGGAGTGAGCATGCCTAGGGTGGTGCACACCTCCATGTTCAGCCCACGAATCTTGCCCACCATGTCCAGCACACGCTCCCACTGTCGCTTGCCCACCTGAAGAATGGCACAAGCCTGTTGATTCACATTAGCAGGCTTTGACAGGCAAGTTGGTTCCAGGCTTCTGCTTGCAACGAGCACTTTGAGGTGAAAGACAAGAGTTTGGCAATTGCTGTCTATGCCAGCACCTGCACTCAATTGCAAGCTTGGCGCAAAGCAAGTTGTGGAACACAACTTGGCAACACAAAAGTGACCCTGAAAGCTACTCATAGCGTCACATGATGCACTCAGGATGCAGTACGTGTCTGGGTGAGTATCACTGCCACATCATATGCTGCAGAAGATTGCAACCAAGCTACTTTTGTGTTTTGTGCCAGTGTTGCTTGCAACAGAGCAAAGAGCCTCATCTGGCAAACCATCCAGGTTTGGTACTGCTCAGTCTGCTATAGCCTTTCTGGCATCAGCATGTCTACAAACTGTGCCAGTCGTGCCTGTGTAAACTGTTCACAAACTGCATCAACGTCTACAGCACCTGATGCTGTACTGGAACACTGCTCAATCAACCACAGCAACATAATTACGATTGACAAGCTGACGTCAAATATCACAATTTGAGCTCCAAGTTTGCAGACATTTCCTCAAAGACGCCATCTGCCTTGCCAAGCCAATTCTGTTTGCTGTTTCTAAGTGTGTCTATATTTATTGCGTTGTCGTAGATGTGTCTAAATTTTTTTGCAGTGTAATGCAACAACTGCTCTTTCACAAAAGTGTGTCGGTTCATGTTTGTAATGCCAACCTCCAGTGTCTGTCCATGTTGTCTGTGAAGGTTAATGGATGCATGCCCTGGTCTTAGACACTGTGGGGTTGGGAAGGGCTCCAATGCCCTGAAGACCGTGTACAGTGTCATATGAGCTGGCTGCAGTACCAAATTGTGTCTGGTGAACCCTCACAAAGGCCAATTCAGACCCCCCTTTTGACACAGAAGCTGGCTTGTATGACACCATGTGCAGCTTTCCTGGGAGTGCAGCACCTCCAGTTGAACAGACAAAGCAAGAAGCGCATATTGACCAGGCTCTGGCGGTGACAAGAGGCCTTGACAGCAAGAGCAGCTGATGCAAGCAGCATGACCATGAGGCAACTGCATGCTGTGTATGTATGATGCTTTGGAGTCTGCTGACAAGTGTCTGACCTGTGTAGGTCCTCTCCAAGCAGCCCCCATACAGAACCTAGTGCTGCCAGCCTCCTTTGCTCGCAATGCTGCCTGCAGGGTGGCAGGCAATTGTCAGGCATGTTCAGAGACAAGAAAGCAAACCCACGATGTTGGACATGAGTAGGAGCCTCTGCACACAGAAGCAGCCTTGGGATTGTTCAAGGACTTTGTGTTCCTGTTGTTCATTAGAGGCATCAAGGGTCAAGCTGCAGCGGGGCTTGTGTACAGCTTTGTGGAAGCAGCAAGCCATGCTGGGGAAAGCAGTCAGCAGTTAAGAGGTGCCAAGGTCAGTTAACCCCCTTCACTGCTGAACTCGGTTTTGACGAGGCTTGAAATGTTAAGCTGAAGGGTGCACCTGGTACACAGAATCCAGGTCCATCAGCTTCTCAGCCTTCAGCCCCACATCTTTACTCCAAGAGCTGCTTTGAGCGCAGTAGTTGCAGGTCTCTGGGCAACCCCCTGTCTTGATGCTTAGCAAGGTACACCGCTGGACCTGCGTGTCCCAAGTGAGAGGGTTGAGCATAATGATCACATTGGCACGACCAATGTTGTTGATGCCTGATGCTTATACTTACCATTTGCGGATCGTTATACATGCGATGAACGGATGCTGCCTTGTATATAAGGTCCAATAACGGTGTGTTGTACACTGCAGCTACTTCCTTCCGACTACACAGAGCAACTCGGCGTGAGGATGAAGCGTAATGCAAGCCCACCAAGTACTCGACAGACAGTGTTTGCTTCACCTCCAGTCGTTCCGTATAGCCCCTAACTCGACGTTGCCATGGGATGCTCGTTCATTCCGAGGCGCATTCTGCAGAGTCTGCACTTTCGAGCTGAGGCTGTGCTTGACAAGAAGCGGAAGAGGTGGAGACACCACAGTATTGTCCTAGCACACTCGGTAATTGTCGCCAGCAGTTTGCCTGAGTTGAGCTTATGCCTGCTCTACGAGTCAGCGACCCAAACGCTGCCATAATTGCGACGTGACTCAATCAGCTAAGGCTGCGCAACTTTGTCAGCACAACGTACTGCCGAACACAGTGACATACATGCAAAAGCGCATCGAGCGGCCCTGGCAGCGATTGAGTCTAGCGACTTAGATCGGCCATCTTGTTCGTGTCTGCAAAACGACTTGTTCATCTTCTTCTTTTCTCCAAGTATTTGCCTCGTTCAAAACAATGCACAGCGAATCTTTGACCTTCTGAAAGCCTATACAACGTCAGCCTGCGTGTCAGTCTGCCCGATGTGTAGTGTACATTCGTCAACCATCGAGAGCTAGAGTCGCTCACCAGCTTCAGGGGCAGGTGACCAGCTGATCTGACGGAGATGATTTTGCAGCACTAGCCAGTGACCGCCAGCACGCACAGCGCATGCCAGCGCCATGGCCTGCGGTTTGCTACGACGTCCATCTCGATTACACTCGGACCATGCGACCTGCTGCATTCTCGGCGGAAGGTGTGCGTCTGCAGCCTTGTCTGCAGGTTAGGCAGCAGGCAGCTGCGGCAGGCAGGCGCCTGCCTGCCCGCGCGTCAGACAAAAATCAAATTGCTGCGGCAGAGAATCTTTCACTGCCATCGGCTTTGAGGACTCGCCAAGAGTACCGACGTAATGTGGGAATCTGTTTAGTCAACAAAACAGGCCTGGTTTTTGCCGCAAGGTCAGCTAATGTTGCTGATTATAAGACTTGCAATGAACACGCCGTCTTGAGAATTATGCCCACAGCAGGAGGGTCGATGACACCCAAGGCACCTGGCAAATGCCTCAGGTGTGCCATCACTGGCTGTTTTCTGCTGTCATAAGGGGATTACGGCATGGTTGATGCGCATATCACATTCAGGGCGGAATGGATTGCCTTGAGAATCCATTCAACACAGCCGAGCGAGAGCTTTTGGAGGAGACAGGCATAAGTAGCATCACTTTCTTGGCTCAGGTTGAAATGTTTGTGTGTCGGTGTGCAGATCTGATACGCAATTTATTTCACAAATTATATCACTGCATGATACATTGACACTCATATTTCATTCAGATTGATGAATGGCTACAGTATGAGTTTCCCACAACTGTGCAGTGGCAATCTGACAGGCACATGGACAAGATACAAAGGGCAGACACAGAAATGGTAGGCTAGCTATCATAAAGGGTGCCATTTCTGCAAAGTGATGCCATAGCTACCATGTTTGCCAAACAAGCATAGGGTTTGGTGCATGTACAGGATGCTTTACAAGTTTTCTGGTCAAGAGTCAGAAATCAATCTGGACTACGCTGACAAGGAATTCCTTGAGTACAAATGGGCAGAGCTGGAGGAGCTTCCTCAAATGTGGTTCATTTCAAACGAAGTGTATATCAGCGCGTCGTACAACAATTTGCACCGCACATCGAAAGATCAAGTCAGGCTGTGACGCTACAGAATGGTGAACAACAGCTGCAAACCGAATGATCATTATGGCTATTCCGTTGACTAACATTGATCTACCTATTGACTGAACAATTTATAGTACTGACAATAACTGCTGCAGCAGAGTTGTGCATGTTCCCTTAGCTGTTGTAGGCGTGACCATCAGATACACAACATTACCCAGGGGTCTTGCATATATACCTCTCAGACGCAAGTCCTTCGTGACCTGAATGGCCTCAGTTGCCCCATATCCAGCTTTCCCTTTGGTTTTTAGCTCAGCAGCAAACACTGTGCCTACAGTCAACATGATGGTGCATATCAGCAAATTCCGTCAAATTTCAGGCTGCAGGAAGGCTGTCCACATCTTTGAGTCGACATGCATTGCATGATGTAGCGCAACAGCAAAGACAATGGCAGAACACAATGACCTCCTTCCAGCAAGCTTCACAGCCTCAAACGCCATGCTTTACAAAGGATATTTTGGATGCATACCTAGTACCACAAGCTTCTGCACACGCTCATGCCTGCTCAGCTGATCCACAAGACTGTTGTCCCCACAGCTCTTTCAGTTGATTAACTTCAATTTGGTCGCTGCTGAAGCAGGTTTCCAGGTTTGGATTGCATGTAGGATCTGTGTACATGTCAAGCGCTGTATTTGCAGCACCACAGCCAATAGCATGTGCTGTGTAGGAGTGTCCATGTAGCAATGCCTTCAGTTTGGAGTCATGCTGGAACGCCTCAAAACAGCTGTTGGTTGCCAAAGTGGCTGACAATGGCAGCATGCCACCTGCAAGCAGTCATGGATGGCTTTACCACAGCAATATGTTACCCTAGGCTCTCTGTGGAACCATCACTTGGTGTGATTGCATACAAGGCAATCCTGTCACAGTGAGCATGTTCTCATAGTGCAGCCTCTAAGCCTGTGCTCATTAGTTGTTAGCCAGGGGGATCATGTGGCTCAGAACAACAAGGCATGACCCATAACAGCTGTCGGAATTAAAAGCACCATCTGCGCAGTGGTCCAGCAGCCATGTAGTTGTCAGGCATGCCAGCATATCAACAGCAGCTTCATTAGCAGCTTACCATACAAACCAACACAGACTCTATTGCAACATTCTGTGCGTCGAAAGAGATGCTATGTATGTCCATTGGCACCCAGTGCAGTTTGTGCAGAAAGAGGCAACAAGCCAAGAGCAGCATCCTATGCTGCCAGACGCTGTGGGGGCAGGGAACCTGTTTACCCAGAAATTGCCCAAGCAGAGCGCCTGAAGTGATGGGGCCTCACCAGGCAAGAAAGGACCCCACCAGGCAAGCAAGGGGTCCCAAAAGGCAAGTCAAAGGCTTCCATCAGGGAAGCCAAAGGACCCTACCAGGCAAGCCAAAGGACCCCACCAGGCAAGTAAGGGGCCCCACCAGGCAAGCCAAAGGACCCCACCAAGCAAATCATGGGACCCACCAGCCAAGCCAAAGGACCTCACCAGGCAAATAAGGGGTCCCATCAAAAGGCAAGCAAAGACCCACCAAGTCAGGGGTCTCATCAGGCAAGTGAATAGCCCCACCAAGCAAGTTCCAGGGCCCCATCAGGCAAATAAGGAGCCCCCACCAGCGAAGTAAGGGGTCCCAGCAAAGGCAAGCAGTGGGGTCTCACCAGTCAGCAGTTTTGCATAGCAGGCAATGTCAGGCTGGAGTCCCAGCATGTGAGCAGCTGTCAGGTGGCCTAATCGCCACAGCCCACTGAACACCTCATCAAGGATGACAGGAATATTGCGCTGCCGGCACAGCCATGCCAGTGCACGCTGGAAGGCAGGATCTATCATCACCATTCCACCAGCGCCCTGTTGCATCAAGAAAGGCGACTGCTGGCTAAAAACTGTGACTCACATGGTTGATTTGAGTGGCAAAGCCCCTGGCTGCCTCCCCAGCAAAGACTACCCAATCTGCATTTTTGAGTTACAATTCATGACTAGTAGTGTGCAACAGTGCAACTGCACATTACAATTCATGTATGACAGACACAGATATGCTGCAACTGCATGTCTGGTCGAAAGACCCTTTCCAGAAGTGTCCTCATGAAACTGACAGCAAGGCAAGATTCTGGATGAGATCACACTATGCAGCACATACAACATCAACACAAGCATGCCATCTGACCTCAGTTTTTTGGAAAGCTGCACCTGCTGCTGGTGACATGCGTGAGTAAAAATGTGTCTTGGTCAGTGAGCCCATTTTGCAAGAAGTACAAGCTCGCAAGGGCGCCTCACCTGTATGACTGGCTCCATAATGCAGGAGGCGATGCGCCTTGGTGCACTGTTACTGTCTGCATGTTCGTATTGCTCTATGCCACGTGCTATGTAGGCAGTGTACACCTTCTGCATTTCTTTTCTGTTGCTGAACAGCTCTTGCCTAAGTGTCAAAAGCTGTCTGCAATTTCTGGCCCTGATGGTGTGCATGGTCTTGCAGATCCTGTGGCAGCTGAACCTGCCAGCGGCCGTGACTCAAGCCACACGTTGGCGGGTCAAAGAACAGCCCACGTGACTGGTACCTGCATGAAACATTGTGTAGATTAGCTAACCTAGGTGCTAACCCAAACAGAGGCTTGACTGAATCAGGTGCATGTCTTTGATAACATGCAGGCGTAGTCTACTTTTTCTTGTTTCAAAGAAGAGTGTAGATGCATTGCAATGAGGCCTGCAAGCTTTGCACCATGCTCCTTACAGCGTACAGCAACGTTGACTTTGCCTGAACAATCATTATTCAGGCTTGGATGTCTGTGAGGGGGACGTGGGCTGTTTCCACTGGAATTGATATGATTGTGCAAAGGCAGGTGGGGGTGGACAGTAAGACATCATGCTCAGTGAGGCATGGTGGGAAGCCTGCCGTTCATTGCTGAAGGCATTCTGTAATCTTTTGCTACTTTGGGGTTGAGATCTGCTCAAGCGTGATGCAAGCAGAGGCACTCAGCACCTTTGCAAAGGTGTCCAACAGCGCCATAAACTTGTCAGTCTCTGAGAGTGTGTGGTCTCTTGCAGGATGTTGTGGCAGTGTCGGACAACTTTCAAAGGCGCTGAGTGTTTGTGCTGTCATCACTCACAGGAAGATGTCAACCCTGAAGCTGCTTCTGAGCATATGACTTGGGCAGTTGTTGCTTCTTGTGCAGTGTCAGGAGAGAATCTGCAAGGCTGCTCTGGTAGCCAGAGCAAAGATGGTGCATGAACAGCTGGCGCCAACAAAGACTAGGAATGCGAGACAATGCGGTATCT